>BQNB010007829.1:0-43712 GCA_026074375.1 Tanacetum coccineum | reverse complement strand
AAGAAGTAGATGTTCATATGTATAGGTCAATGATTGGTTCATTGATGTATCTTACATCTTTAAGACCTGACATCATGTTTGCAGTGTGTGCCTGTACTAGATACCAAGTCAATCCAAAAGTTTCACATCTTCATGCTGTGAAAAGGATTTTTAGGTACTTAAAAGGTCAACCAAAATTAGGCCTTTGGTATCCAAAAGATTCTCCTTTTGATTTAGTAGCATACACTGATAGTGATTATGCTGGAGCAAGCTTGGATAGGAAGTCTACAATAGGAGGTTGTCAATTCCTTGGATGTAGATTAATATCCTGGCAGTGCAAGAAACAGACAATGGTTGCAAATTCCACAACGAAAGCTAAGTATGTGGCTGCTTCAAGTTACTGTGGATAAGTGCTTTGGATTCAGAATCAACTCCTTGATTATGGGTACAATGTAGAATACTAGTAATCTTATGATCAAAACCAAGAACAAGAGTGAGATGTGGGTTGTGATGTTAGAGAGAGATTGGATGGAAAATGGATGAATTGTATAAAATAGAAATAATGGAAAAATGGAACAACCAACCCTTCTCCAAGGCTAGGAGAGGGTTTATATAGTACTTATTGTGGCCGGCCATGGGCTAGGATGGGCCTCCCATGGGCCTTGGGCCAGACTAGATTACTAATCTAATCATTATACTCACTACGAGCTAAGACCTGTTACAACTTGGAAGTGACCGACACTTTTTATGTTTCCAACAATCTCCCCCTAAGGGAGGTCACTCCAATTTACAAAACTTTAAACCTAGCATACTATGCTTTATCTTTAGTCTTTAGCTCGTACTCTTGACTTTCTCTGGTGAATATGTTGTAGTGATCATTGATTTCTGGATAGAGCTTGTTCCTTGAACTTGTATTTGACATTGTGATCTTGAGCATCTTGAGATCATCAACCAAGCAACATCTCATCGCCATCTTGGAAACTTTTGCCATCTTGATGAACTAAGCGACTTTTCTGGACCGACATGCTCAAACCTTTCTTGATTTGTTTGATTTGAGAAAGCTTTAATGTTGCAATCTTTTTGAAATTCTTTAACTTTAAAAACACTCCGTCACTTCGAGAAATGACTAATCGGTATCAAGTAACGAAACTTCTCTGAACTTCTTATGACTTTAATACTTCATAACGCATTCAAGAAAGACAGTACGATAAACAGAGAAGCGAAGTCTTGAAACATGTACTTAGAGCTTTCATGATGGCTAAATATCTTGTGAGTCCAGCGAATCATGTACCACCACCTCCATCTTTAATATCCTTCAATAAAACATTTAACAATAAAAGCGGGGGGACGAATATGGCTTTGTCCATTCCCCGTTTGGTTGGAGTAACTTCGAACTCCGTGAGGATCGACCGTGATCAGATATGATTCAAATGAAGAAGAATCTTCATGACAGGATTTCCACTGAGAAAGAATCTTTCGAAACACAAAGTATTAGATTCATCGACCACAAGTTCTCATATCGAAATTTCAACAAAGCAACAGCACGATAAGAGAGAACCAGTGAGTTACTAACTCACCGATTGATATAGAAAATTGATTTGAAAATCAAACGTGTAATCACTTGCAAAATTATATTTTGTGACACACCGAGTAGTGTTAAACATTTCAAAAATTCATTCACACACCGATGATCCATTTTCCTAGAACAAGTTTGATATCTTATAGAAATCGCACCAACGCTCATTCCAGTTGTTACAATGTTGATTCATAAATAATCAACACAATAACCTACCATGAGCTATGTTGATGTTGGCTCAAGCAGGATTTCCTTCCATCATCATTGTGAATGAATTCACTCTGATGTTCTAGCAAATCACAAGGATAATGCGTAGGACTCCATAATATATATCTTGTAAATTCAATTGGTGTGACGTAGCAAGCAGAATTTGACACGTGTCCGTAAGAGATTTATGGATGATCCTTTGGCTCTAGATCCTCAATATGCACATCGATTTTAGTGATCGGAGGCTGGAGCGAGTGCCAACCTTTTTCAATATCAACAAACTCAGAGTGAGAGAAAGTCAATTGAGTGTATCTCCGTGAGAATTTAGAAACAAAGTCTTTCGACTTTGTGTGCTGGGATGGGAATTGATGCCATAGCGTCACTCGGGTCCATGACTGTCTTCAATGTCATACAACACCTAAGTGTTTCTGACAGCATATGTATTGACCCGGTTTCTGCCTAAGTGTAATGTGAGGGCTTCTTTCTTTTCACCCTTTAACTTACATTTCATTTTTCATTCTTCAACCCCTTCAATGCTTACCGAGACTTCATCACTAACAACACCTTGTTGGGTTTTGTTCCAGTTATAGCTCTATCTTAGTCTGCATTATTCCCTATTCTCACTTTTATATCTCCTTTTTAACATAGCCTAATGGACTTCTACACTAACTAGAGGATATCCCTGGGTAGATCCCCTCCCTGATACTGGCTGGATCATGTGATCTAAATACCCTAAGCCTAACCGCCTATAACTCATAAATTAAGAGACATGGTCGGTCTTTGTTTGGGTATTTCATACGATCCTTCCAAAAAACATTAAAAATTTCAATCAAAGTGTTTGATATAAATATCAAAAGATTTACAACTTTGAGATTGTTCAACAGTCACAAAAGCTCCCTTAACATGTACACACATAACGTAGTACATGCTAGGTGTGGAGTGCATTGAGTCCTTTTATTTGATCTCTTCTGTCAATATACATTAAGTCCAGGTTAATCAATATTTTCTCTTATCCTCGCCCTTATCCACAATGTTAATCCCTTGATATTTTGGATATCAATTGATTAACCGTTCGGGGACAAAATGATATATTCTTGCAGAATGGAACATATTATTGCTCCCCCTCAACATTTGAGGGTTTATAAGACAGTGCTGAGTACAATAATTTGAAAGATTTTGAATTTACTAAGAAATTTTTGAAAATTTTGTACTCGAGCATTCCTTATTATCACTATTAAGTCTACAATTTATATATTCACAAGATTATTATATACGAGGTTTGACCTGAATGATGAGAACATCATATGATAGAATCATATGGTTCTTTTGACGTAGCCGTAGGTCTCCTTCGTACAATCTCCCACCAACAAACTTTCTAAGCTCCATCATTAAAACCTTATTTCTTCAAAGTGGTATTGTCAAACTGATCTTTCTTTGTTCAAACACTCTTCAGCGTTGGCTTCAACTTTCTTTCCAAGTTATGAAAGTCTTTGTCATCAAACATCGAGGATAGAACAATTCAGATACATAAGGTATCTTGAGCTTGTGTGGTTGGTTGATGTCAGTGTTGAAGCGTTGTCTTAAGCTTCCCCCAAACCAGCATCCTTTCTGAGTAGATATCAGAAACTTTCTTAGTTAAGCACCATCAAGCAGTCTGATGTGTAACGCCAGATATCTAAGTAACACACAAATACTTGAAACCGCAACACCATGAGTCATTAATCCCGGGATGTCCGTCTTAACATGAAGTGATGATATAAATTGTAACACCAAAGTCAATTAAGTCCCGGATGTCACAATTATTCCCTCTAAGTAGTCAAAATGATAACACCTAAGTCAACTAAGTCCCAAATGTACACATTTCTTCCGGCCGGATACTGACTAACTGAAGGAATCATCATACTTATCATACCTATATGCACCTCTTTTATCAAATATTTCTACTCCTTTTATAAAATAAGCTTAGTGATTGACTGGTTTGGGAGACACTAATTGAAAGAAAGAATTCTCTTTACGTTTTAATAATTACACACCCCCCCACCCCCCCACCCCCCCCCCCCCCCAAACACCTTCCCATATGGACTACAAATAATGCATATCATGGCTAATGACGGATGTCTCTTCTATCAAGTATAGAAAAGTGTACCCGAAAGATTCAACACAACCTAAAATCAAAAGAAGCTAACCTTCAAAAGACAAAGAAGCTAAAAAAAATAATAAAAAAAAGAGGAAAAAATCAAACAAAAAAAAAAAAAGGAGAAGAAAATAAAAAGACAAAAAGTAAAAAAAAAAAGAAAAAAAAAAAAAAAAAAATAAAAGAAGAAAAAAAAAACTGAGTATAAAAAAAAAAATCCCTCAAACCAAAAAAAAAAAAAAAAGAAGGCCAAGACACTACAAGAAATACATCTAACCCTCCCCCTTGCTGGTATTTCGACACGTCCGGAATCAAGCAAAACCTTATAACGCATACATCTTCGAGATCGTGTTTAATAAGCATAAATCTATATCGTGAGAATCAAGTTCAATAGTCATTTAAAACTATAAAAGTATTTCCCAAGCATTCCTAAGTCTTTTACAAACTATGAGTGTTGGCAATATTCGCTTCTATCGTCGTGTAGTTTTTAAAGCCTGAAATCACTAAAGTCCCTAATTCCATAAAGATTTTAAACAAATGACATCCTAAAGCACTTGAAGTAATATAAAAATTAACTCCCCCTTGAAATTGTTATCCGTCAATATTCCAAAACTTTATCCATTATTTCATGACTTATTTTAAAAGACCATTTTACAAGATTGTTTGATGACGATTTCTCCCCCTCAAATAATGACCCGATTTCTATTTAAAGAGCTGTTGTCATTGTTTGAGTGGTCGAATTGTCTTTTTAAAATCTTTTGGTGATTACTGAAAACACTGATTCATTATGAAGACAATGTTACCAATAACAAAAAAGATTTCTCTTATTTTGACAACATAAATTCACTAGAAACGTACACTTTTTGATATAGGAAGCACGGGTTGGATGCAAAGTACTCACAAGGCCCTTTTGCATGTCATAAAGTAGACCAAGCCCTAGAATAAATTCCCGTTGTTTAGGAACAACTATAACTTTTAAGATGACATGTTTTCCTCAAGGTGAAAAGCGTGTTACTATAGTGAAATAATAAGCAAGCCATAAGGCAAGTTTTGAAAAAACATTTGAACTTTTTTGCCGAACTTTATTTAATGACCACCACGTGTCTTTTATTAAAAGTACATTTCTAGGGACGTAAATCTTATCGTTTTGCAAAAGACATGCCATTGAAAAACTTCTTTTTAATTTCTCTCATTTTTTTTAATTTGTATTTTGTTTTATAAAAGGTTATATAAAATGAAAATCGTTTTTGTTTTTGATTTTATATTTTTATCTTTTGTTTTTAGAAAATTTTATAAAAATAAAAATAAAATAAAATCTTTTTGTGTTTTTATGATTTTAGGTATTTACTTATTATACAGGATATTTGAATAGGTACCACCACTATTCATCAACTTCATCTGCCAATTGTTTCAGAGTCTTCGGCAAAAAACTCCGCATTCCCAGCTTGTTGATAAGAAATTCAATTATTTCTCGGCCAAGAGCTTTAGTGAAGATGTTCGCCAATTGATACTCTGTATTGACAAAGTACATGTTGATCACACCATTCGTCAACATGCCCTTGATGAAGTGAAACCTGATGTCTATTCCTTGGATCTGGAATGTTGAACGTTGTAGCAGCACAAAGGCAATAAGCACTTTTTGTTATCACAGTACATGTGTAGAGCTATTAAGTGAATCCAAAGCCAAATTCGGTAAGTTATGAACTCAGTCCCAAGAACTGAGCACACAACCAGACAAAAGCAATATATTCATCCTTCCATACTGGATATCGCAGCGCTTTTCTTTCTTTTTCTAGACACCACCGCAGCTTACAAGCTATCACCCAAAAGTTTTTAAACTGCCAGATGTGCTACGCGTGTATCATGACAACCAGCATATCCGCATATGCAAATGCAGTTAGTAGCAAAGAAAATCCTTCAGATACCAAAGACCCCGATTTACGTCCTTTATATATACCAAAGATTCTTTTTAAACCGCATTTATGTGCTTTTCGGTAGGCCCGAGCCTAATAACCGGCACACAGGCATATAGCAAATTAATGTTCAGGTCTAAAGAATACTAACTATTCTCTAATTCTTAACCCACCCCTCCTCCCCTACCCCGCCCCCCCGCCCCCCCTCCCCCCCCAAAGCCCTCTTCAGCCCCTTACCACTCCCTCATCCTTCCGACCACCCCCCCCCCTTCACCCTCCTCCCCCCACCTCCCCGTCCTCCCCGTCTTCCCCCCTCTTCCACCCCTTCCCCCACCTCCCTCCCCTTCCCCCCCTCCCCGCCCCCTCCTCCCCCCCGCCTCTGCCCCCCCCCTATCGCCTCTCCCCCCCTCCCACCGCCTCCCCCCTCCCCCGCCCCTCCCACCCCCTTCCCTTCCCGCCCTCCCCTCCCCCCCCCTTCCCCCCATCTACCCCTCCCCCCCCCCCCCCCCGCGCGCTCCCCCTCCTCCCTTTAAAAAATAAAAAAAACTAAAAAGAAGAAATAAAAAAAAATTTAAACTTAAAAATACCCACCACCCTCTATCTCCCCCCCCCTCCCCCCCGTTTCCCCCGTCCCACTTCACCCCTCACCCACTCTCTCCGCCTCCTCCCCCTTCTCTCTCCATCCTCCCCCCCCTCCCCCTCCTGCCACCCCCCCCCTTTCCCCCTTCCCCTCCTCCCCCCCCAAGGTCAGGTCTACCCCCGCCCCCCCTCCCGCCCTCCCCCTCGCGTCTTGACTCGCCCCCCCACCCCCTCCTCCTCCTCCTCCCCCCTCCCCCCCTCCCCCCTCCCCCCCCTCGGACCTCTCCTCCCCTCCCACTCCCCCGCGCCCACCCCCTCACCCCCTCCCCTCCCGTAATTTAAGTAAGAAACGCCCTCTCCCCCCCCGTCCTACACCCTCCCCTCCCCCTCCCCCCCCTCTCCCCCCTCCGACCTCTCAGCTCCCCCCCCCCCCCCTCCCCCCCCTCCCCTCCCCTCCTCCCCCCCCGCTCCCTCCCTCCCCCCCCTCTCGGCCCCTCCGCCCCTCCCCCCCCCTTCCCCCGTTGCCCTCGTCATCCCCCCCTATGACCCACTCCCCCCCCCCGCCCCCCTCCCTCGTTCATCCCTCCTCCCCCCCCCTCACACCCCCGCCGCCCCCTCCCTTCTTCCTCCGCCCCCTCGCCTTCCCGACCCCCCCCCCCCCCCCCCCCCGCCCTCCCCGTTCCCCCTTCCGGCCCCCCTTTCCGCCTCGCCCCGTCTCCCCTCCCCTTGCCCCCCCCCCCCATTCCCCCTATCCTCCTCGCTCCTTGCTTCCCCACCTCCCCGTGCCCCCTCCCCCCCCCCCGTCCCCACCCTTCCCGCCCCCCCCCCCTCCTCTCGATCCCGCTCCTCCCCCTCTCCCACTCACCCCTCCCCCCCGCCGCACTCCCCCCCCCCCCCCCCCTACCCCTCCCTCTTCCTTACCTACCCTCCCCTCACGATTCGCCTCTCCCCGCCACCACCCCCTCCGCCTCCCCCGCCCCCCGTCCTCGCCCCCTTTATAAATATTCAATAAAATTAATAAAAATGAACCCTCCCCCCCCCCCAACCGCCTACCCCCTGCCTCTCCGCCCCGCCCCCCCCCCCCCTCCTCTTCCCCCCCGCACCTCCTACCTTCACACCCCCCCTCCTCACCTACCCCCCCACCTACTTCCCTCCCCCCCCCCCTCCCCCCTTCGCCCCCCTCTGCCCTCCCTAATCAATATAAGACCCCCATCCCCCCTTTCCTACCCCTCCGCCCCCACCCTCCGTCCCCCCCCTCCCCCCCCCCACCCCCCCCCCACCCTCCCCTCCTCCCCCCCCCCCTCCCCCCCCCTCCCCCCCCGCCACCCCCCCGCCACCTTCGCCTCCCCCCCCCCACCCCTCCCCCCCCCATTCCTGTCGCGCCTTCCCACCTTAATCGCTCCCATGTTTCCACCTCTCCCTCCTAAGTGCCTTCTCCACTAGTCTCCCTTCGGCTTGGCTTACTTTTGCCTCCGTCCTCCCACCACTCTCTCTCTCCCTCCTCTCCCTTCTTTTCCCCACCTCCCCCTTCACTCACCTGCCCCTACTTCCCCCCTGCAGCCTATTCCCGCTCTCATTGCCCCCCCTCCCACACCCTCCCTCTCTCCCCCTCCCGCTTCCTACCTCACGCCCCCCCTTCCGACCCTCCTCCCACTCCCTTCGTCCTTCCCCATCCCCGCTTCTTGCCCCCATCCCCTCTCCCACTTCTTCCCCCCCCCCACCTACTCTTTATTCTTTCTCCGTCCTTCCCCGCTAATTCTCTCGCCCCACCCTCTCTTACACCTCCGTCGTCCTGTCACTACCTCATCCCTCCCCCCCCCTCTCCCCTCTCTCCTACCCTCCCCCCTTCCTCCATTACCTCCCCTTTTTAACCAATTCGACTCCTCCTCGACTTTCCTTCTTCGCCTCTTCTCTCTAATTATTAAAAAAAAAATGAAATGAGAAATACCCGCACCCCCCCCATTCCCCATACCCCATCTAAAAAAACTGCGCCTTCCCCTGCCTCTCCCCCCCCCTCCCGCTTCTCCTTTTTCACCCCACTGCCCCCTCTTGCTTTCTTTTCCCCCTCTCGGCCCCCTCCCCCTTTTTTCTTTCGCCCCCCCTCGCTCGCCCCTTATTAACATTTTCCCTCACGACTCTCTTCCTTGCCCCCCCCCCCCATCTCCCCCCCCCCCTCCATCCCCCCCCCCAACTCTCTTATCTACATACCCCCCCCTTCTTCCGCTCCCCCTTTTTCTCCGACCTCTTTCTGGGGTACTACTTGTAAACCCCACCCTTCCCCATTCCCTCCTCTCCTCCTTTTGTCCCCCCCCGCCCCTCCCAGTCACGACCCTTACCCCCCACTCCCCCCCCTCTCCTCTCCCAAGATCCCTCCATCTTGTGTCCCCCCTCCACTCTACCTCTTTCTGCTCTATTCCCTACCCATCCACACCCATCTCTCCACCTCCTTCCCCCCCCCCCCCGTCCCTTGTTCTTCCTCTTTTCTCCGCCCTCCCTTCGCTCCTCACGTTTTGCCTTGCTCCCACCCTACACTTCGCCCTGCACGCCTCTAATCGTCCCACTTCCCCCTCCTTCCACTCCCGTCTTCTCTCCCCGTGTGTCTACCCGATCCCCCCCCACCACCTCCGCCTCGTTTCCTCTTTCTTCTCCTTCACTCTATCTCCCCCCCACTCCCCTCCCTACACCCCTCGCGCCACCTATCCGCCCCCTCCCCCTATCCCCTTCCTCCATCCCCTTATTTTCCCTCTATCCGTTACCCCTGTCGTCTTTGTCCCCCCTCCCCTCCGGGGTGTTTGCTCCCCCCCACCTCTCACGTTCTTCCTTCCCGTCCTTTTTACTCCCCTCTCTCTTCGCTTTCTAATACCCCCTCGCCCCCCCCGCCCCCCCTCTCTTCCTTCCCCTCTGATCCTCTTTAGCTCCCCTCCCCCTCTCCCTCTTGTGCTGTCTCCCCTGTCCCCCATCTCCCGCTCCATTATCACTCTACCCACTCCCCATTCTCCTTCTCCACGCCTCTCCCCTACTCCACCATTTCACCTGTCTGCCTGTCACTTCACGCTACCCTCTTTTGCACTCCCCCACTTTCTTCCGATACCAGTCCACCGCGAATATAAACCCCCCTCCCCCTCCCCCCCTCCTTCGCTCCTCCCTCCCCCCTACCCCCACCACAGCTTCCATTTTACTTCCGCTTTCCCTCCCCCCATCCTACCCCACCCCTCTCCCACTCCTCCTTTTTCCCCTCCATTCCCCTCTCCCCATTCGCTCCCCTCCTTCCCCTACTCCCTACCGCTCCCTCCTAACCGCCCTCCTTTATCCCCCCTGTAACCCTCACCCGCCTCTCCACCCCTCACCCCCCCCTCCTCCTCGCATGTACTGCGCCCCCTCCCCTCCTCTTTTCCTCCCTCCCCCCCCCGCGACTTTTACCCTCTCTCCCTTGCCCCTCTTCCCACCCCACCCCACCTTTCCTACCCCCCCCTCGCCCCCCCTCCCCATACTTCACCTTCTCCTGTTTACTTCTCTCCTCCCCCCCTACCTCCCCTGTTCTAGTTCTATTTACCTACCCCTTCTTTCCCCTCTCCCCTCCCTCCCTCACTTACCGCTCACCTTCTTCCGCGATCCCCCCTTTTCTTCCCGTCCCGCTACTGCTGCCCATTTTTTAATTTCCACTTCCAGGCTCCCCCGCCTCCCCCCCTCTCACCCCGCCCTCTGCCCTCCATTCACGCCCCTGTAAAATTAAAATGTATCCCCCATTCCCCCCCGTGCCACCTCCTCCACGCCCTCTCCCTCCATGCCTCTCCATTCACTGCCTCTCATCTCCCCCCCCACCCCACCCCCCCCTTCTCTAGACTTGTCCCCCTGTACCTCCTACCCACATCATCCTACCCGCGGTCGCTCCCATCGTTCCGACCCCCCTATAACCCCTTTCCCCCTCCCTCTCACCCCCTCTCTCTCTTTTACCCCTCCCTACCCCTCTCCCCCCGTCTACCTCCTTACCCCCTCTAGTCTATAATAATACGGTCCTGCGTCATCTCCCCGGGCCCCTCCCCCCCTCCCAGCTCAACCCCTGACCCCCCGCCTTCCTCTCTCCTCCCTCCCTCCAACTTGGAACCCCCACCCCTGCTCTCCTCGTCGCGTTCCACGAGGCCTTCCTCCTTCTCTCTCGCCCCCCCGTCCCAGCACTGTTTACTCGCACTTAGTCGCTTATGCTCCACATCCTCTCTTCTCTCCTGCCTACCTCGCCCCCCACCCCCCCCCTTTCTCTTCACCTTACCCCCTCGCCTGCTGCCCCCTCCCCCCCCCTTCCTTCCCCTTTCCTCCATCACCTCTCCCAAGCCCCTTTCATCGCATTTGTCCCTTACCTTTGCTTCCTCCCCTCTCCCTCTGGCTATAAGATAAAAAAGTGTGCCATCTACAACGATAGTGTGATAGATCAACAGCTTTCCCCGTCTTTATCCTCATCCAGTTTGGACTTCTCCACCATGGGAGTATCCACTGGGTCACAAGATTCAAAGCCATATTTCTTTAGTGATTCAAGAGCATATTTAGATTGGTTTATGAAGATGCCTCTAGGACTTTGAGAAATCTGTAGTCCTAAAAAAATGAGATTTTACCCATCAATCGACATCTTTAAATTATCGAACACATTATTTTAACAAATGAGATCACAAATTATCAGGAGTAAGAAATGCAGCAAAGATAATATCAATCGCATAGATTTGTACCAGTAATAGTTCAATTGCCTTCTCTAACTGATGAACAGAGAAGGATCCACTGAGCCTTTTGTAGAATCATTGATATCAGAATGAAGACAACATATCATACACGCGCCGTGGAGCTTGTTTCAACCATTAAAGAGCTTTCTATAAGCTTGTACCACGTAGTTAGTTAATGTCTGGAACCACAATTCCATCGGCTGGCTTACATAAACCTCTTCCCACAGATTACCATTCAGAATCAGCAGTCCTTTTTCACAACTCCATATATGATAGATTGACCCATGTTCATATGAGCAACAACGCTAGAATAAATTCTATAGCCTCTATTCCTTGCAACCGGAGTGAAGACTCTTCAAAATCGATTCTTCTTCTTGAGCGATAACCACATGAGCGACCACTACCCTTGTTTTTCCGAATAACCTCCTAACTCATCAAGCTTAAACTTATAGATCCACTAAGAGAGATGACAAATGCTTGTCAGGAGGTGGAACAAGTTTCAAACTTCCAGACGTTCAAATCATGAGCTCCTCTTGCATAGCTTCATCCAACATGCATGAGTTAAAGCGTCTATAGTTCTTAGGTTCAACTGATGTGAAAAGGCATCATAGTAGCAGAATAAGGCTTGTTCAGTAAGAGAGTTGTAGTCGTGTGGAGACTGGTTCTATCGAGAGGGCACCGATTATATTCTCAAAGTGGGTGATCCTTAGTCCATTTGCTAATGTGTTTCAGAAACACTTGGTGATACGGGAGGCACAATATATGAATAACATCTGATGATAAGGGATTGAACATAAGTATCTTTCTGGGAATTGGAAAGACCAAAGGTACGGATCATTACCCATTGTGCGACTTCAATATCATGATGTCTTCTTCAACTCATGAAAATATAGAGAGTTTGAGTTTCTTGTATGGTATGAGAGTTACTTGATGATGGTGCATCTTGATCAACTATAGTTGAGGAAGGTGAACCGGTTGATACAGCATGTTCAGGAGCAACTACTTCTGGAATAGGAGCAATGACTTCTAGAGTTTGTAAATCAACATAAGGTGGGGGATTAAGTGACTCATCAAACATTGGTTGAAACAACAAATCCCAAGTCAGATCCTCGAAAGGTGGTACAAATGGTGTGGAAGAAGGAGTTGGCACGAGTCCTGAACTGATTGATACAGGAGTCCAATTTCATGAAAATGCGGGTCCTGAACTGCTGTGTTCAGTAAGCCAACGCGGTCAGTTCATCAAGTCAACATGATGGCCTCAATTATTTCGTCAGGTAACGTCTGTTATAAATCCGAATTGCTTCTTTGTGGGTGCTAACCAAATGAAAAATACAATGTCAGCCTTCAAGTTGTAACTTACCCAAATTCTCCGCTATCATTCTTGGTTAGCATAGTGCACTAAACACATGAAGAATTACGATGGAGTCGGGATGTTTGTCGTGTAAAAGCTCATGATGGTGTTTTACTGTGACGACGACGTAATCATGGAACATTTTGGTATAAAAACAGCTGTGGCAAACCCGCTTCGCCCATATAAATAAAGGAGCTTTTGCATAAATTAAACATAGTGCGGGCTGCTGCTTTGATTAGTGTACATTTCTCTTTCAACAAACACCGTTTGCTGTAGAGAGCGTGCAACTGATGTTTTCATGAGAGATGCCAAACCTCTCATAATATTCACGCAATGTCCTGTATTAACAAACTCAGTTTCCATTATATGTTTCTGATGCGACGGATCGGTTTCCTTATAGATCGTACTTGGATCATCTTCAAAAAGTAATAATAAAAAGCTAGAGCTTCAGCTTGTTGATCGCAAACATTTTTTACCATGTAAACTCGAGAGTAGTCCCCTTCGACAAATAACGAGGATGTACTTCTTTCCATTGACACTCGCACACCTTAAAAACGCATTGTCCCACATAGATCCATGATGCAACAGATAAGTTTTTTCTGATTGGTATCTTCCAGATTTGGGTTGTGGTTTCTTTGAACTTTTGCCTAAATCACAATGCAAACATAAGTGAACCTTTCAAACTGAGCTAGGGAGACCTCGTAAAGTCCATGCCTTACAAGATGATTGATAGCACTAAAGTTCAAGGTAGTAACAGCGATGCCATAACCAAGACATTGGGTTTTAGACGCCTTTGACAATAGACAAAATGGAGGGGATTGCCATCCAAATTCCCAAGTGAGAGTGTATAAATGTTAACCACTCGAGAATCCCCAATAAATCAACACCTTCTAATTTCAATGAAGCAGTGCGTTGACGAAGCCACTTCGAGATTTGAATTCAACAGAATTTCCCACAGAAAAATAGATTATGCCCAATTCTTCAACGTAATAAACCCTTAAAATATAACGATTCCATAATCTGATAGTCTCCATAATAACCCATTATCATTGCAACTGATCATTTCGAATTTTGTCCTGTACCCAAGAATTTACGATGAAATGGTGAGCTGATGAGCGATTTCTTTCTGGACATAAGTGCTTCGAACAATCGGAGTCCAAATACCAGAGGAACGATTTTTGACAACCTGCATTCATTAATAGAAGTATATGGAATAGTTGGTGTTTTGTGGATCCCAGGATTTACTTGGGTTCCCTGTTATTAGCAGACTTTGGTTTTATAACCTTAGCTTTGCTAATGGACACAGTATTCTTATTCTTCCTAGGTTTCCTTGAGTATACCAATTTAACCACAGGTTTGGGTGATTCAGAATCTATAACTATTAGTTTCCTAGAAGGCACTTCATTAGTAGTGGTAATCCTAGTTAAAGGGCACGCATTTCCTACAATAGTGAAGTCCGACCGTAGGAATTTCCAATATATCCTATCGAGTGAACACCTTTCCTGATGGTTTCCAAATATCTTCTTAGATTATTCTTCTTAGGTTTAGCACGAAAATTCACATACATTCATAGAAATTAGAAACACCGAATTATCAGAAGACATGCAAACATCAACGGTTAATACAGACATAAACAAATTATTTGTTTCTTGAGATTCTGCACACCACCGATCCATTAATTAACAGTACCATTCCTTTTATTTAAATAGATATAAAACGTTCCTTAGGTGAGCTTCTACATTTAATCTTCAAATACTACCTTGGTGTTTGCAGAATCCTATCATTCCTGGTATTGCCGTGAATGCTGTGATCTGCTAGCAACTAGTAAAATTCTTACTCCCTGTAGAATGCATCACACGCATGTATAAACTATGTTTGAGGTCCGAGTTCCGGTTTTGTGTTTTCTGTGGATGTGATTGATACGGCAAACCTAACTTTCTTGTCTTTTCCCCTCTGAAGACCCAATTAATTTAGGACCAAATTGTTGATGCTAGGGCACGATCTACTTATGTATGAAAAGCAAAGCCTGAATGACTTTGTATACTAAAGGCAGACTCTAAAAAGGTGAATCTAAGGATAATTAGCTTTTTACATATTCGACTATATCCCCTAAGGACCTAAAGCTTCTTCCTGGGTATGCTTAATATATGAGGAGTGAGCAGTCCTTTTATTCAACAATTTGGGCGTGATTGGTTCCATATTATCCTTAGACACTTTTGGATCAACAGAGTGGGTCTCAGTAGCCTCCTTTATCAACCTTTTCTTTAAGTTTCCTTAACTCATTTTTAGGGCTCATGACCAAACCTTGTTCCTGAAGTTTTGCATTAAATCAGAATTTTCCCCAGACTTTTATATGACTTTGTTTAAATTAACGCACCTCATCATTGTTCTTAGATTGAACACGTTTTGGTTAAACGAGTCATAAAGTTGTTATACAGTCTGTTTCAATGCTCCTTCTCATTAACAACGTTTTTTCACTCTATGTTCCAATTCAAT
This sequence comes from Tanacetum coccineum, assembly GCA_026074375.1. NCBI lineage: Eukaryota > Viridiplantae > Streptophyta > Magnoliopsida > Asterales > Asteraceae > Tanacetum > Tanacetum coccineum. Next base: position 28,768 of record BQNB010007829.1, on the reverse strand, counting down.
GATAAGAGTCTCTATTTCATCGTATTGTCCATTTGACTGTACATCCCTCCACACTCCATTGTTAAGGACTTAATTTAGCTCTTATCCACTTGACAATATGTGTACATTCGCTTAGATACAGAGCTCCTCAAATTCACTTATTCAAACAACATAAGTAAAACTTGAAGCATTTTGATTTAAAACACTATTTTCTGTTGGAAAAATTTTTTTGATTAAGTTGAGAATCAGCTTTCCAAAGTCAAATTGATGGCCAAATGTTTTTCTAGAGTTGTAAAAACTCTACAAAGTTTAACGTAAGTTTCTTTTATCAACAAATCCTTTTTATTGAGAAGCTCAGTCTTGAGTTCGAGACACTTTGACAATCATTCACGAGTTTCACCACCATCCATTCACATACAATTCACAACAGTTTTTTACAATAACATAGAGTCAATGGTTTGTGCAAATTCGTTCAATTTCACACTCAAAACTTGATTCATTTTAACTTCGAAAGTTCTGGACTCCCAACCGATTATTTCGACAGCCTGTTCCATTGATACAAGACTTTTTGGACATCGGCAAGTTACTTCAACCAAGTATTGGTTGAATTTATTGAAGATATCTTTAATTCTTTTTAATATAAACGAATGATTTCATCTCGAAATCCAAGCTTTGTATGTTCAAACCCCCACGTGCCCTCATTGATAAGCGTGGCATAGTTCTTTCCTTTGACAACCTAACCAAAAGCCAGAAGATAGCGTTTATGCTTTTTCAAGCTTATTCACCATACTTACTTTTAGTAGTTCTTTTAGGAACCTCAAGTTGTCTGTTGTGAAAAGAATGATATGGTCTAAAGCTTGTGTACCGAAGTCGCTTACCATAGGCATGTTCACTATATAAATCAGATTGTCGAACAAATCGTTTGTAGTAATCGTTATTAAGAATAGCATAATTAATAGGTTTAGTGTTCACTCTATGTTTTACAACCATTTGATCTTGTTCTTTCAAAAGCAATTTTGAACGACTCTCTTCGCACAGCAATTAATGCTCGTCAGAATCAGGAATCATAATAGTATCCCATTTTAAGGATGGTATACCCGACATATCAGCTTTGCTTTGACTCCCGAGCTTTCTTCAATTGAAAGGTTTTTCAAAACCGATATCTTGTTTCGTGGAATGATCAAACAAATTTTTAGATATTCATCAAAAGAACAGTTTGCACAGGATTGACCTCTTTTGAAAATATTTTTATCAAGTTGCTTTAATTTTCTTTTCTAAAGCAATTTCTCTATCAATATTTCTGTTTCTTCCATTTTAAATCATTTTTGAATCAGAAATTGTTTTCAATTAAGAATCCTTTTTCTGCATGTTGTTTTCGAAAAGATTTTGCTTAAGACGTACAATCTCGGCATACTGTTCATTTGATCCTGAAAAACTGTTTTCAACATTTTGCATTTCTTTCAAATCTTTAACCTCTTCTTTATATCTGTCAAGCTCGGTAGTCAAAGCTTGATTAACATTGGTGCAGTGCGTCACTTGGGTAGTTAATTGTTCAAACATAGATAATATAAGGACATCTTGTTGAGCAGAAGAGTTAGAATTCTGGATAGTTTCTTGTTGTGCTTCACTTAGGTACTGAGAATAGGGAATGATATTGCTATCACTAGTTATTTCCATTTTTGACTGACTCACATCTTAGACTGTTCAGAAGACGTCATTAACTGCTCACTTTTGATTAAATAAATCTAATGGTCAATTATCTGGATTGAGTACCTCATAGTTGCTCTCCTGAGCCATTCATGGACAGATTCGCAATAAAGAGCACTTGTCTGAGTTGAGTTCATCACAATCAGAGTCATAGGCATCCAGATCATCGGCTTTATAAGCAGCATTGTGGGTGATGGTTGTCTGAGAGGGTTGAATGTCAAGAAGTCTTGAATCTGCCAAAAATGTTATTTCTTCATCTGTTAAAGCTTGACCACCTGCTTGGGCTTGAACCAGCAACACTTTATTGTTGAACCATGTACCTCTCTTTTCCGCTTGGGGGCTTAGTACACTGTTGCAAAATGACCCCTACCCTTTGCAATTGTAACAAAATAACAGTAAAGTGTTTCCCCGTGTTTGCTTCCACTTGCACTAGGTGTGTAATTTCTTGTTGTTTCCAGCAACATAAGTAATTTTGTCTCCCCTGAACAGGTTCTACAGTGTACTTTTCCGAACATATATGTACTTTTGACGAGGGTTTTTGATTAAGTCCTTAGCTGATTGTTGGTAGTAGGATACCGGGATGTGACAACAGCAGTTAAGAATGACATCATGTGATTAATCGCATCAATTGGATCATCCCCTTTCTGGAATAATGGAACAACTAGACCGGAGTCTGGTTAGGAAAATTTAGGTTGTTGCTGTTGATAGACTGTGGGAGCATATTCTAATTGTGGGATTGATGGTTGTGGAGAATAAACGTTGTGGTGAACGGTGGATTGTACCATATTGATGGATAAGTAATTGCAGAGAGGTGTTGATTGATTGTTTCTGATAGTGTTGAGTCTGATATGGTGTAACATGGAAGTTGATGATAGAGACTTTGGGTTATGTGTAGATAATAGAAAAAGCTTGCAGAGTATAAATGGGGTTGAGATGCAACTAAAGCTAGAGGATCGGAGTTGCGTTCATGCATCAATGAACTTCTGTTGCATATCTTTTTGTGTTAGCAGGTACATGAAGTTGATCAACATTGTAGTGAGCAAGTCTTTGACCAATTTAACATCATTAACAAATTTGCTCCATTCATCAGAAGAGTGTAAGAACGTGGTGGTTAACTTGAAATTGCTCTAAATGGCTCTTGTAGACTGTTTCAATCATTGAGTAGCAAAGTGAACCTCAAGTAGTACTCGTGTAACGACTCTCCTTTCTTGTAAGTGAACTTATCGAATTCATCATACAGCTTGCACTCTCGTTCTTGTTTCGTTAACGACGTTCCTTGTCACTAGCAGTTTTAATTATATCTGTTCCCAAAGATATTTTGGCAACACATGTTGGACTCACAAGAGCATAAGATTTCAGTTGGAAGGCCTTGAGAATGATGTTTATTAGCTTTGATGTCACAAATAGCTTGAAATGGCTTCAGCGGAGACAGTTCACATATCCTTAAGCATGTTACATCATCCTCAGTGATTGAAGGCCAAACAAGTGCATTTATTCAATAATGCAAGAATCATTCTTCCATGTGGGTCTATTCATCATATAACGTTCCATTCCGTTCTATGAAATCAACAAGTGTTTCAAGCATCGTGGAGATGTTGTCTCCTCTAGAAAGAAGTGGACTTATCGGAAAAAGTCCATCATTGGGTATAAAAAGATTATAAATTGATCGATCGGTGGTATAGAAAGAAATTGTGTTTGGTTAAAAAAAATGATGTTTGTTGAGTTTATGAAATGAAATAACACGGGATTGTTACAATTCTTGACAAAACCTGGGAAAACAATGTTTGTTTCAAACGGGATTTTACAAGTCAAAGAAATAACGATAAATATTTATGATTTGATTGATGAGTATTAAACGCGAAATGAATTTTTTTTATCTAGTTCGGGTTGTCACACATTCGGATTTCCCCTCGATCGGGGTCACATCATTCGTTCCCTCTTTCGGTTCCATCGTTCGGTTCACTCGTTTGGTTGCCCTCTTTCATGAATCACATATATCGTTTCGGTTTCCCTCGTTCGGCAGTATTCTCAGTCGTTCGGAAGAAATTTATCACAACGTTAGAATTTATTTCACTCGTTCGGTTTCACATCGTTCGGTCCCTCGTTCGGTTTTTCAATCGTTCTTTTCACTCGTTCGTTCCAACTACTTACCGAGAACTCGCAAAATTTTCAAAACAAAAAAACACATTTTTTGAAATGATTTTTAGTAAAAAATACTTGTACAACTATGTTTTACTAACCCTATATGAACAATAAAAATGAAAACTTTAAGGATTTTAAGCCAAAAAATTTTGAATCAAAAATTTGTTCTTTGTAAAAGTTTTTGAACACAAAAACTAAACACACCACTCCATGGCTCTTGATACCAATTGTAGAATACTAGTAATCTTATGATCAAACCAAGAACAAGAGTGAGATGTGGGTTGTGATGTTAGAGAGAGATTGGATGGAAAATGGATGAATTGTATAAAGATGGAATATGGAAAAATGGAACAACCAACCCTCTCCAAGGCTAGGAGAGGGGCTTATATAGGTCCTATAGGCCGGCCATAGGCTATGATGGGCTTCCCATGGGCCTTGGACCAGACTAGATTACTAATCTAATCATTACACTAACTACGAGCTAAGACCTGTTACAACTTGGAAATGACCGACACTTTTTGTGTTTCCAACAGATCTTCAGGTTGATCTTATTGACTATGTGTAGGAGTAACCAAAGTAACTCCTACATCTTAATCAATTTCTTCTATCATTCTCCCCTGTTTGAAAGAATCCTCTAAATCCTCTTCATCATCTGAAACTACAATCTTTGCTCTTCTTTTAGCTTGGTTGGACTTGACAGTTTTCTCTAATTTCTTCACCTTCAAGATAAGTTTGGTATAAGCAGCACCATATACTTTCTTTGTCTGCCTTAAGTCTGTCTCCAAGCTCTCTAGTTTCTTGGACAATGTATGAAACAAATGTTGTAACCCTCGTCAGACCTAGTTCAGAGCAATGGAACCCCCCTGTGGCTTCTTGGCACCTAGGACTACCACCTGCACCAATTCCCTGAGGAAAAGGCACATTAGGTATTGCCATGGATTGGGTCTTAGTTATGTTACCACTAGCCAGTGTTGCATCTAAGCTAGCAGCAGTAGTGGTAGCCCTCACCTCTCTGTCATCCCACTCCTTAAAGACAACCTCATCTGCTATAGTTGGTATAGGCACACTAGTTTGAGGTAACTAAGTGTCCTCTTGTAAGGCTTGTCTAAGTGTTTGAGTATTTTGGGGTGATGATGATTCAACATTTGGGATTGGTTCTTTATAAGTGGGTTGAGCATTAGAAGGTGGTGGTTGGGGTTCAGAGGGATGTCCTGAACCTTCACCCTCTTCTGCTTCAATTTCCAACATACTTGGAAACAAAGGAGTATGTTCCCTAGAAAAACCTATTTTCATATTGCTAAAATTTTTTGGAGTTAAAGTAGGAGCAATATATTTTCTGTTGTGGGGATTAAGAAATCTTTTGTGCTTGTCCAAAAATATTTGAATAAATCTTGGATACATTAAAAACTTATATTTCCTATCCAAGTTTTTCACCATACCATCAAAAATTAATTTAGAAAAGTTAAAAGTTCTGTTTGTGGCCAAGCAAATAATAGCAGTTGCTATATTGCTACTAAATTGTTTCCAAGAAGTTTTCTTAGGTCTAAGACAGTGTAGGATGGTATGGATCAAAAATCTCCACTGAGGGGAAAATTTTCCTTTTTGAAAAGTCAGTCTATCATCAGTTAAAACATATCCCATCAGTGAGAATTGATTAATTATTTCAGTAGTTGGCAAAGCACTAATACCTTCTACATCTGCTAATTGGAGATGTCTCCTAACAGATGCTTCAGTAATAGTGAATTCTTTGCCATCAACTGTGGCAGTTATTTCTTGTTCTCCATTATCAACTGTTCTGACAGTAGCAGTCTGCCAAAAATTTTCGATTAGAGAAACATAAATAGTATGATTCTTAAAAAGAGCAAACCTTATATGACTTCCATTGAGAAAATCTACTATCTTTTGAAATCCTTCACTCCCAGTTGGTTTCTTTAGATAAGCAACCATGTTGTGTTTGTCACAGAATTCCAAATTTGCCATTAGTGATTGAGTTATAATAAGGGTTCTGGGTTTATTTTCGTTAATGAGAGTAGGAGAGTTTGGCAAAGTTAATTGAGATTTTATAAAGAGCGCTTAAGGGTTTTGATTGGACCGACTGAATAAAATGGATTCTTTATCTTGAAGAAATCTTATAAGTGAAAGAAAGATCACGAATTATCCAAATTATAGACCCTTATAAGCGAGATATTTGGCAGAAAAATCTCAACGACTATATTTAATTGCCAAAAATCTGTTATGTTCTAAATAGTACTAACGGTAGCCTAGCAGTACTAAGTTTAGTCTAACAGTATTAACTTTTGAGGTATCAGTTTTAACCTCAAAGGCATTCCAAAAAGCATTTCCATCATTAATGTTGATTCTCACTAGCTCTCTTTCTGTTTTTGAACTCACTATATCTCTCATTTCTTTTGCTTACTGAATCACTGTGTGTGTTTTTATTTCACAAATCTCTCTATTCTTATGAGCTCACACTTTCTCTCTATCTGTTTTTGGTTTCTCTCAATTCTTTTAAGCTCACATTTTCTCTCTGTCTGTTTTTATTTTCTCTCAATGCTCACAATATTAATTATAATAGCAGTAGAAATTACACTTACCAGTAGTAAGGTAGGCCAACAGTACTAACTTGAATTTCATCATTAGCTGTTGTTTCATCTCATGTCAAGCATAATCCACTGTATCTTGACACTTATTAACCTCTCCTCAATCAATGCTTTAGGGGTTAAGCATTCCAATACTGGCAGTTAGATATTGAAATCTGCCAACATCAAATGCTTTTGTGAGCAAGTCTGCAACATTTTGATCTGTATGTATCTTAATCACTTGAATGAGCCTCTTCTCATAAGAATCTCTAATGAAATGGTACCTTATTTCAATGTGCTCGGGATTAGAATGAAACACTGGATTCTTTACAATACAAATGATGTTTTCATTATCAATGTAAATCTTGGTGTTCATGAAATTGAACCCATAATCAAGTATCTGATTTTGGATCCATAACACCTGTCATAGAGCAGTTATGCAGTTGCAACATAACTACTACTGCTTTAGTTGTTAAGTTAGCACCTACAGTTTGCTTCTACATAGCCATGAAAAATATCTTTGTTGGCCCAAGAAATTGAGAACCTCCTATTAGTGGATTCCTGTCAAGACTAGCTCCATCATAATCATTATCTCAAAAAGCTTCCAAGGTTAAATGGTAATCCCTAGGATACTCAAAGCCCAATTGGTTGACCTTTTAAGTATCTAAAAGATCTAACAGCATGAAGATGTGAGACTTTAGGTGTAACTTGAAACCTAGCACAAGCACAAACAACAAACATTATGTCAGGCCTAGAAGCTGTCAAGTACATCAATGATCCAATCATTGATCTGTATAGATGAACATCCACATCTTCAGCTACTTCATTCTTGAGCAATGCTTTCTTAGTCTCTATTGGAGTGCTCGTTGTCTTCACTGTGACAAAATCAAACTTTTTCAATATATCAGCCACATACTTATCTTGGCTGATGAAGATTCCATCATCTCTCTGCATGACTTGCAACCCTAAGAAGAAAGTGAGCTCTCCTATAGAGCTCATCTGGAACTTCTTGTGCATCAAACTTTCAAACTTTGTACATAAAGACTTCTTAGTAAACCCAAAGATGATGTCATCAACATACACTTGCACTAATAGGATATCACCTTTGTCCTTCTTAATGAACAAAGTCTTATCTATAGTGCCTCTTCTAAATCCATTTTCCAATAAGTAGGTAGACAAGGTCTCATACCAGGCTCTAGGAGCTTGATTTAGACCATATAAAGCTTTTTCTACCTTGTAAACTTTGTTAGAAAACTGTGGATCATCAAAACCAAAAGGTTGGCACATATACACCTCCTCTTCAATAGTACCATATAAAAAGGCACTATTCACATCCATCTGGTACACAATAAACCCCATAAATGATGCATAGGCCAAAAATAACCTGATTGCTTCTATCCTAGCAACAGGAGCAAAAACCTTATCATAATCAATTCTTTCTTCTTGGGTATAACCTTGTGCAACCAGTCTTTCCTTGTTTCTAACTACTATCCCTCTCTCATCTTTCTTGTTTCTATAGACCCATTTTGTTCCAATGGCATGCTTGCCTTTGGGTAAATCAACTAATCTCCAAACCTTCTGCAATCTAAACTGTAGCAACTCATCTTGCATTGCCTCTATCCAGCTTGGATCTGTCAAAGCTTGTGTCACCTTCTTGGGTTCTATTTGTGAGAGAAAATAGGAAAATAAGCAGTTCTGATAATCTTTATGGTTGGTTCTCCTCTGCTTTTTGATGTAACTGACCATAGCATGTTCTTGAGCAGACTTGGTCATTCTCCTAGTTTGAGTAGCTGAATTTATGTCTCCAATGATCTGGTTTTTAGGATGATCCTTGTGAATTCTGTTTGTGGGAATATGACTGACATTCATGGTTGTTTCCAAGTTGTTGAAGTCAGCCTCTGCACCCTCATCTTCATCATCATATGCATAAGAGGATCTATAGGAAGATCAGCATTCAGAAGAGTAGCAGTATTAATAGGGATTGATCTACCAAGATTATCACAGGAGGATCCAGCAGCATTAACAGGAAGTGATCCACCAAGATTATAACAAGAGGATCCAACAACATTAACAGGAGTGAACATCCTATAGATACTGGTGCCATTAGCATCCTTGTCTTGTCCAAACACACTTTCAAACTCATTCCTTTGGGCTCTTTCTCTTCCTGTATCCATAGTAGTAAAAGAAGAACTAACAATATTAAGTCTGCTAGTATTGTTAGTGTTAGTAGCCTCCCCTTGACCACTTTTATCATCTTCTTTTGCTGGATCCAGAACTTCATTCTTCTTTCCTGCATCATCAGCAACTTCATCTTCTAAGCTCTTTGGACTTTGAGAATCAGAAGTCAAAAATAGTAGGAGTACATATTGTGGACCAAGAACTGTCTTCATTCCTCCTAGTCCTTCGTGAATATTTGCGTTGGTACCTGCATTACCATTAGTTTGATTCCCTGTAAAAACTGATTGATAATTCATAGACATGGTTAGAGTATCAATATCAACATCCAGTTAGGTCCAGTTCCTGCAACATTTGGTTTGTTTTCAAGAAAATTTATGTTCAGGTGCTCCTCTACAAATCTGGTTCTAGTGTAAAATACTCTAAATGCTTTACTATTGATAGAGTATCCTACAAAGAATCCATCATTAGATTTTCCATCAAACTTACCTAGGTGATCTAAGGTATTTAGGATTGTAACAGGACACCCAAATGATCTCATGAAGCTTAAGGCAGGTTTTCTACCTAGAAAAAGTTCATAAGGGGTCTTGTTGTGAGGCTTGATAACTAACACCCTATTTTAAACATAGCAAGCAGTATTAACTACCTCAGCCCAAAAGGTAGTTAGCAACTTGGAATCTGCTAGCATAGTCCAAGCTGCCTCTATTAGTGTCCTATTTTTCCTCTCAGCAACACCATTTTGTTGAAGAGTCCTAGCAACACTAAATTCCCTCCTAATACCCTTTATTTCACAAAACTCATTCATAATTCTATTCTTGAATTCAGTTCTATTGTCACATCTGATTGTTTTTACCTTATGATCTGATTGGTTTTCTATGCCAGTTATGAAGTTCTTAAGGATTTTAGGAGTCTTATCCTTAGTGGCCAGAAAGAAAATCCAACTAAATCTACTAAAGTCATCAGTGATAACTAGGCAGTAACTCTTCTATTTATACTCCTCACATAAACGGGTCCAAATAAATCCATGTGCAATAACTGTAAATGTTTGCAAATAGAGCTCATGGTTTTGGCCTTACATGAGGTTTTGTGTTGCTTTCCCTTCTGACAGACAACACATGTATGGTCATTTTCAAAAAGCATTGAAGGCAAACCTCTAACAAGGTTTCCCCTCATAAGTTTGTTCATTGTTTTAAAGTTTATATGACCAAGCCTTCTATGCCATAAATTAGACTCATCTATTGTAGCCTTTGCAAATAAACAAGTCAAATCTTCCTTGAAGGAAACAACAAACTTTAGATCAAAACTGTACATGTTGTTATGTCTAGGAATTTTAAGCAAGACTTGACTTTCATCAAGTAGCTTAAAATAAGGAGATAGAACAAGACATTCAGTCTCAGTGAAAAGAACATTGTTTTTCTTGTCACACATTTGTGAGACAAAGAAAAGATTAAACTTAAGTTCCTTTACAAAGTATACGTTATCTTCATAGTCTAATTTCCAAGTTCAATTTTAAAAAAAAAAAAAAAAACAAAAAAAAAAAAAAAAAAAAAAAAAAAAAAAAAAAAAAACCTTTTCCAGTAATTTTAACACCTTTAGAAGTTCCTCGAAATGCAACAAATCCACCATTAATATCTTGATAATCTAAGAGGTAGAACTTATTTCTAGTCATATGCCTAGAGCATCCACTGTCAAAAATTCCTTGATCTTGTAAAGCATATTGTGGATTACCCTGCACTCAAAATAAGAGAATTAGTTTATCTTGGGGACCCAAGCCAATACTAACTTGAGTCTGCCTTGTGGATCAGCATAATCAAATCTTGTAGGCATGTATGATCCACTGTCTTTGGAGATATGGTCAATAACAATTCCTTTTGGTCTCCAAATCCAGCATGCTAAGGACTTAACAACATTAATCCCTTGTTCCCCAACATCACTTGTCACTTTGTTTCCCTTAGCAGTATTAACAGAATCTACCTTAGTAGTATTAACTTTGTCATTCAAATTTCTGTTTTTAAGTGTTGTTTGTTAGTTAAAAAGTGTCCTAGATGGTGAATGTGACTTATAAAAAGTATTTGGTCTAGGTCTTGCAACATTTACAAAGGGTTTAGGTGCAGCAGTATTAATAGGCCTGGCAGCACTAGCTGGTGCTGCTGCTCTTAAAGAGCTTTGCCTAGCAGCACTAATTGGTACTATGCCAGACTTGGTTAAAATTGCTGTTGGAGCAAAATCCCGTCTAGAATTAGAGAAATTTTGATAATTAACCCTCATTGCATTATTCCAAACTTGTCTAACTTCCCTTTGACCAGTTCTTTTTTCACATTATTCAACACAAGCTTTTGTACCATCCTTTTATCATGAAAATCACAATCTTTGATTAGATGGTTGAAACTCCTACATACAAAACAAGCTTTCTTTGTAAACTCAAAACTATTCTTATTTCTTTTGTTATCTCTAGGATTCTGACTGAACTTCCTAGGTTTTTTAACAGTTGAATTTCTAGCATTTACAAATTCAATCTTTTCAAAGCTAGATTTAACTATTTTCTTTACTTCTTTAGGCTCACACACATTTTCATCTTCACTATCAGACTCCCAATCTTCAATAATAGGAGCACTAAACCTAACAGTTATAGGCTTTTCCAAACTTTCCTTACTAGTTTTAGTTACAGTTGTTTCAACATTAGGCACACTAGTAATAGTTTCACTCACTTTAGACTTATATACAGAGTCATCTAACCCAACAAAGGATAAGTCAGCTCTTGCAGGTTTGAAGTTCCTGGTGAAGGGAGGGGGAACTGCATGATATCCCTCACTCTTTTTAAACCTATCATTTACTTGATTACACTCATGACTATCAACCATATTATCAAGTACTTCACTCTCATTCACATGACTATCAAAACCAAGTCTAGTTTTGTCTTTAACACTTATTTGACTATTAATCAGTTTGGTTATATTCTTTAATGATTCTTCAAATTTTTCAAATTTAAGTTTCAAATCATCTTTCTCTTTTAAGGCTTCTTCTAACTGATTTTTAAGGTTTTTGATAGAAATATTTTTAACTTGGACATCATAGTTCAAAAATGCAATACTTTCTTCATAAAAAGCTTCATTCTTTTCATGAACAACTATCCTAGCTTCTAATGATTCTAATCCCATTTGATAACCTATTATCTCAAGACTAGATTTACTAAGAGCTTCCCTCTATTGATCATATTGTTTTTGAAGAGCTTCAAATGATTTTAAACAATTTTTGGAGCAAGTCTATACCTTATTGTCAGAACTTGATAAACATTGAGATATATAGGCCATTAGTGAAAAGTTTGTGGGTCCATCTTCATTCTGAAAGCTCTAATGATATATACCTATCCCATCTTGAACAACCAAGGCATTAGTAAAGGTCTCTACTAGTACAACCCTTCTCGTATTATCTCCATTCTTATTCCCCTGATTCCTTAGTGCTTTGTAGTCTTTAGCAAAGTTACCTTTCCGGTGGAAGTTGCAACATTCCACCATTGTCATATCAAGGCCAACAGCTTCTTTACCATTGAGATTCAGATTCCTTTGAGTCTTCTTTATGAATCTCTTTATCCTTATGGTAAGTATGGCCACCTGCCATTTGAGATCCATCTTTTCAAGATCATCTGAATCAATCTGCTCCAAATCTTCATTGTCCAATAGTGGACTCTTAGATTGATTAACAAAAAAAGAAAACATGACATCATCTGCATAGGTTAAGGAAGAATCTTGTCCTAGTGTACTAGCAGTAGAAACATCAAGAGCAGTATTAACTGCTTCATTAGTACTGCTAGTGTTTTCAGAAGATACAAAAGCCACATTATATGTTCAGTTTAGTCACGTGGATTGTGCAAGTAATAAAGGACACTAGCTTGGGGATTTAATTCTTCAACATATGGGTAATTACTCCATTTTTATTATTCTAGAAGTTATACTTGGGACTTACTGAGTACTTGTTTCACATTGAGTTGGTTTGCTTTATCTTCAGGGGAAAGCTTATTGCGTTTGATGGTTTTTACTGATAAATGCTCAATTGGTGGGAAGTGTCTAAAGTTGCTTATGTTATCTAGACCCCTTTTGGATGATTTACAAATTGGGGGAAGAGATTATTGATGGAAGGTATTATTATGGTGGCTTGTACTGGAGTTCTTTGGTCTAGGGGTAGATGGGTGTGCTGTCATGTAGTGGTGGGTGTTTTATCAAATAGGGGATTGTTGGGGGTATTTGGTTGTGTTGTTGTATTTTCCGGTGTGGCGATTGTTGTTGGTTGTTTCTTCATAGGTAGGTTGTGGGTTGTGGGGTGGGTGGGGCGTGGTTGCGTGGGGGGTGGGTTTTAAGAGAAGAGGTGGGTGTTTGGTGGTGGGGGGAGGAGGGGGTGGTGGGTGATGTTGTGTTGGTGGAGAGATATTGGTGTGGTGTTGTGGGTGATGTGGGTGAAGTGAATATTGTGATGGGGTGAGGGGGGGGTTGGGTGGTTTGGGGGGGTGGGGGGGGGGGGGGGGGGGGGGGGGGGTTGTGGGGGGGGGGGGGGGGGGGTGGGGGGGGGGGGTGGGGGGTGGGGGGTGGTGGGGGGGGGGGGGGGGGGGGGGGGGGGGGGGGGGGGGGGGGGGGGGGGGGGGGGGGGGGGGGGGGGGGGGGGGGGGGGGGGGGGGGGGGGGGGGGGGGGGGGGGGGGGGGGGGGGGGGGGGGGGGGGGGGGGGGGGGGGGGGGGGGGGGGGGGGGGGGGGGGGGGGGGGGGGGGGGGGGGGGGGGGGGGGGGGGGGGGGGGGGGGGGGGGGGGGGGGGGGGGGGGGGGGGGGGGGGGGGGGGGGGGGGGGGGGGGGGGGGGGGGGGGGGGGGGGGGGGGGGGGGGGGGGGGGGGGGGGGGGGGGGGGGGGGGGGGGGGGGGGGGGGGGGGGGGGGGGGGGGGGGGGGGGGGGGGGGGGGGGGGGGGGGGGGGGGGGGGGGGGGGGGGGGGGGGGGGGGGGGGGGGGGGGGGGGGGGGGGGGGGGGGGGGGGGGGGGGGGGGGGGGGGGGGGGGGGAGGGGGGGGGGGGGGGTGGGGGGGGGGGGGGGGGGGGGGGGGGGGGGGGGGGGGGGGGGTGGGGGGGTTGTTTGTGGTTTTGGGTGGAGTGGGGGTTGGTTGGGGGGGGGAGGGGGGGGGGGGGGGGAGGGGGGGAGGGGGAGGGGGGGTGGGGGGGGGTGTGGGGGGTGGGGTGGGGGGTGTGGTGTTGAGTAGTTTGCTTTGAGGTTTTTTGGTTTTGGGTGATGGTTTGGTTTGGGTTCGTTGATTGGAGTTTTGTGTGTGGTTTTTGTTTGTTTTGTTGTTGAGTGGTTGTTGTGGGGGGGTTTTGTGTGTGTTTGGATTTGGTTTATTTTATTTTTTTTTTTTTATTTTTTTTTTTTTTTTTTTAATTTATATATATTTATTTATTTTTAAAAAATAATATAAAATATTTTTGTATAAATTAGGTTTTATATATTATAATATTAGATATAATCTTGATGTAAAGTGATGGTAATGTGTAATTGTTATAATTTTTTTTATTTATTTCGTAAGTATTTTGGGATATTTGATTGCGGGTTAGAGGAGGAGGTTGAGTTGAAGGATGATGGTGGTGGATGCGATGATGGGGGTTAGTTGATATTGATTGTGGTTATAGAGTGTGGGGTAGAGTGGTGGTGGGTGGGTGTGGGTGGGTGGGGGGGGGGTGGGGTGGGGGGGGTGGGGGGGGGGGGGGGTGGGGGGGGGGTGGGTGGGGGGGTGGGGTGGGGGGGTGGTGGGGGGGGGGGGGTGGGGGGTGGGTGGGGGGGGGGGAGGTGGGGGGGGTGGGGGGGGGGTGGGGTGTGGTTGGGGGTGGGTGGGGGGGGGGGGTGGGGGGGGGGGTTGGTGTGTGGGGGGGTGGGGTGGTGGGGGGGGGTGGGGGGGGGGGTGGGGGGGTGGGGGGGGGGGGGGGGGTGGGGGGGGGGGGGGGTGGGGGGGTGTGGGGGGGGGGGTGGGGTGTGGGGGTGGTGGGTGGGTGGGTGTGTGGGGGGGGGGGGGGGGGTGGGTGTGGGGTGGTGGGGGGGGGGGTGGGGGGGGGGGGGTTGGGGGGGGGGGGGGGGGGGGGGGGGGGGGGGGGGGGGGGGGGGGGGGGGGGGGGGGGGGGGGGGGGGGGGGGGGGGGGGGGGGGGGGGGGGGGGGGGGGGGGGGGGGGGGGGGGGGGGGGGGGGGGGGGGGGGGGGGGGGGGGGGGGGGGGGGGGGGGGGGGGGGGGGGGGGGGGGGGGGGGGGGGGGGGGGGGGGGGGGGGGGGGGGGGGGGGGGGGGGGGGGGGGGGGGGGGGGGGGGGGGGGGGGGGGGGGGGGGGGGGGGGGGGGGGGGGGGGGGGGGGGGGGGGGGGGGGGGGGGGGGGGGGGGGGGGGGGGGGGGGGGGGGGGGGGGGGGGGGGGGGGGGGGGGGGGGGGGGGGGGGGGGGGGGGGGGGGGGGGGGGGGGGGGGGGGGGGGTTGGTTTTTTTTTATTTTTATATATTTTTCTATTTTTTTTTAAAAATTAAAAAAAAAAAATAATAAAAATTAAAGAATTATAATAAAAAATTTATAAAATATAAAATTCAATTTTTTTTAATAGGGTATCGTGCTATTAGTATAGGTTATGAGTAATTTTAAATTTTTCTTTTTAAGGAGGTTTATTTATAATTTAAATTTTATATTATATGAGTTAGGGAATTGGTGAATGTAACTATAAAGTTGATGTTAGATAGGTTGGATAAATGGTGAATGTATGTATTGGATGAATAATTAATACAATGAAGTTTGGATTAGTTTGATTTTACGGAAAAAAAATGGTTAGTAAGTGGTTTTAAAGAGAAGATCGAATTGATGGAGAAGATTCATTAAAGTGTTGTGGAAAGGGTATATAACAGGGATTGATATGAGGAAGCTTTTTTTGAGAATTTAGAGTATTAGGATTTTATAGTAGGATTTTATGATAAGATTGATATGGATGTAAATGATTTTAATGAGTAAATTTAGAGGTTATGGAGAATAATGTATAGTAAAAAAATATAAATGTTATTATATAATGTTAAAATGGGTTTAAGCATATCAATGAATTTAAAAACATTTTATGATGAATATAATTTGTTTCACTAAAAAATGATGAGAATTTTATATCTAAAAGCTATTGGATAATACAAAACATAATAATTATATAAATAATTAAATTTAAATAAATAAAATATAAAATAAATTACTTTATTAAAATCCTCTATCTTTCATATAAAACAATTAACTAAAATATAAAACACTTTTATAAAAAATTAATATAAATATAAAAATATAACCAAAACCTTCATAACTTATCTAGGTTTTATTAAAGTGAATAAGGTTGGTATAATTAATATTGAAAAGAGTGTTTAAATATATGTATATTTAGTAGTTTTGGTTATAGAGTTGTTTTTTAACAAAAAGTAGATTTAACAGAAATCTAGGTATCTTCAATGGACTAATGTTTAAGAAACTTCTGAAGTATCTCAGGTATAACTAAGGTTATGTTTCTTGTTTACAGAGTGATATATTTAAAATGAGAGGCTAAGGTTTCTTGTACACTGATGTGGGGATATTATGTTGGATGTGATGACCTCAAGTCATTAGACTAGATATGTGTTCGTTTTTACATGGAGGTGCTGTGTTTGGTAATGAGTAGCCAAACAAAGCATCTTCGTAACTTCATCTGCAAAAGCTGAGTATATTGCTGCTTATGATGCTTCTAAGGAAGCGCCGTCTTGGGTTTGAAAATTCATTTATAGGCTTGGTGTTGTTCCCATAATTGAAGAACCCATAATATGTATGATAGATAATACTAGAGCTATCACTATAGCTAATGAATCAGGAATCACTAAAGGTGCTAGACATTTTTGTGCCAAAGTTCATACCTTCGTGAGGTTATTAAATATGGCGACATAAAGCTAGAAAAAGTTCTCACAGTGACAACTTATGCTGATCCTATTTACTAAAGATTGGATTTTCTATAGCATTCAAAAATTATAAGTATTTGGAATGCATTTCCAGCTAGTAGTCTCATGTAAATCTGTGCTTATTAGTATTTGGATAATTGGGATTGTAAGACAATTTTATTTTCTGATGAATAAAGATACGAGGGTATTTGTTTCATTCATATAATAATTGTTTATCCTATATTTGCATATTTAATCCTTGAATGATTTATCATTCTAAATATGTCCATTGTCGGTTAACAATATGGGAGTATTGTTACATAAGGCAAAAATTTTGTGAGTGTTGGTTATATTCGTTTGGGGGGAATTTGTGAATAGTTCCAGCCAAACTCATATGTATTCACAAGGGATTCATATTGGACACTCCAACCTTTGATTATTTACTTTGGATCCGTTGTCATGAGTAAACATCGAATATGGTTAGTTAAGTCATCCTTAGACTTGAGAATACAAAAAAGTTCTGATATGTGTAGATATCACTTTTTAATTCAAAGTCAAACGCTACATGAAAAATTGGTAGTACGTAGTTATAAAGACTATTATTGGAAGTGATGTGAAGCAACATTCACAACACTTGTATTCAATAAGAATTTGTTCCTCCACTTGATATGTGCTAGTAAGAATACCTTGGTCCTCTCCAAGAATTAATCAGATAATTGTTTGCCTGAACCCATAGGGTAATGCAAGATGATCTTGATTACATTTGGTATATCTGATATGAAGTTTATAACGGAGAATTATAAATGGTTTAAACTATATGAAATAAGTTAGGTTCCATACCATGGTTTACCGGTATTTGAACAAGGCTGATAATAGCAAGAGATAGTTAGCCATGGCTACTGAGAATGTTTTGAACTTGATTTTGACATTTTAGTTTGTTTTAAAACGAATGTGAGTGTTGTTAGCATTTTTGTCGTTAGTATATGGGTTGTCGTACTCCACTCCATAGAGGCAGCTGTTGGAATATGTGAGTTGGATTAGCTCAATATGACTAGAAATGTGTAAGCCTATTGGGGGCACACACGTTAAACATTTAGAGTGCGTTTAATGTTTTACAAAAGTTTCTAAATGTAAACCATTTGGACATAAATGATAAGACAAATCTATGGCTGTCCTAAGCGATTTTGGCCTACATTAGTGATTATAGAGAGTGTTCCAAGTTCGTTGTAAGTTGGTGATTAAGAGGTGGATGAGAGTGTTGTGATAAGGTTTGGAGTTGTAATAAGATACTTAATATCATGAAGTTGTTTAGGATTAAAAAGACTTCAGATGATTCTTGAGTTACTACTGCCTAGTTTATATTAGTGTTGTCAAGCATAACTTAGTGCTGCTGGTAATACTAATGAAAATTATGCTAAGTAGTTAGTACTGGTAGTGTTAGTTACTACTGTTAGTATATATTAGTTACTTTAGGAATAAAGTTACTACTGTTATTGAAGTTAAGACTGCCTTAGAATAAAGACTAAAAATATACTAAGTAGTTACTACTGCTAGTACAAAATTAGTACTGCTAGTGTATGTTAGTACTGCTAGAGTAACTTTAATGTGGTTATATTGCTATTGTTGGTGCTTAGTTACAATGCTGAGTGGATTAATAATGCTGGATGGATTATTGCTGATCAGAGAAGAGTTAAAATTGATCTCTCGAGAACTAGAATACTTACGAAGATAAGTATTAGGTTATTTGTAAAGAAGGATATGTAATATAACTTCAATTTGTTTTGGAGATTACCGTTTGTTAATAGAAAAAATTAAAAAAGATATGATAAGTTGGAAAGTATTTGTAAAGCCTTGTTGGTACTCTTTGGTGTATAAAAGAAGGTCATTAGGGTATGTAGTTTGATATATCTCTTTAGTACATCTTTAATATTCGTAGCTTCAAGGTTATTTTGTAACCCTATCACTATTCAGAGTGATCGTTTTATATTGAGGCTAAAAGTTTAGTAAAATTTTGTTTACTGTTTCATTGTTCTTCTTAGTATTTCAAAACTGTTTCCGCATAGTTTGTGATATTAGGAATCTTAGTTTCTTACTATAGTTGTTTTGTTCTATCCATCCCAACTAAGCTTTAACAAGCTAAGTAAGATCTGTTCAGAAGGGACTCTACAAGTTTGGTATCAGAGCTTGTGAGAAACTTTGGAATTAGAAAGAACTCTACTCTACCAAGATCTGTTAGTTAAGAGAAGAGATGAGTCACATCAGAAATACCCAAACAGTTTTGCACTATTAAAAACTTCCAGTACTCAAAACAGGCAGACTATGATCTCTTGGAGCATGGATAGAGCAATCATATTACTCTCACTGATTTTGCTCTTTGGGTGGTTTTTGTGATTGTGGGATGCATTGCTATTGCATTGCTAGTGCTGGAACTGATGGTCATTTTCCTCCTAAACTATGAACAAAAGCTAGTATAAAGAATGAATTGAAAGCAAAAGCTCTCTTTTGTGGGCATTCCTGATGAGAACTTTTGAAGTTTCATGGATTCAAGATTGCAAAGACCTTATTGGGACGTAATCAGGGGTCAGGTCTTGGAGGCAAAAAATGGTTCAAAGATAATGCAAAAAAACCATTCTGTATGATTCAATATAAGAATTTGCGGTTTGCAGAAGATCTTTAGGTTCTGGGATTATACATAAGGATAGGATGCTTATAAAAAGCTTATGATTTGGGTTAGCATGGATGTTGTTGTTTGAGCGATGAATGTGCATTGAGGTGGGGAGGTGTAGGGTCCTGTGGGGGTATTGTGGTAGGGTGTGGTGTTTCTTGGGGTGGGGTATCTGGGTGTGGGTGGGGGTGTTATTGGGGTTGGGGTGGTTTGAGGTGTGGTTTGATTGAGTGAGGTTGAGATTGCGATTTGGGGGGGGGGGTGAGGATGTTTATGGGGGGGGGGGGGGGGGGGGGGGGGGGGGGGGGGGGGTGGGGGGGGGGGGGGGGGGGTGGGGGGGGGGGGGGGGGGGGGGGGGGTGGGGGGGGGGGGGGGGGGGGGGGGGGGGGGGGGGGGGGGGGGGGGGGGGGGGGGGGGGGGGGGGGGGGGGGGGGGGGGGGGGGGGGGGGGGGGGGGGGGGGGGGGGGGGAGGGGGGGGGGGGGGGGGGGGGGGGGGGGGGGGGGGGGGGAAGGGGGGGGGGGGGGGGGGGGGGGGGGGGGGGGGGGGGGGGGGGGGGGGGGGGGGGGGGGGGGGGGGGGGGGGGGGGGGGGGGGGGGGGGGGGGGGGGGGGGGGGGGGGGGGGGGGGGGGGGGGGGGGGGGGGGGGGGGGGGGGGGGGGGGGGGGGGGGGGGGGGGGGGGGGGGGGGGGGGGGGGGGGGGGGGGGGGGGGGGGGGGGGGGGGGGGGGGGGGGGGGGGGGGGGGGGGGGGGGGGGGGGGGGGGGGGGGGGGGGGGGGGGGGGGGGGGGGGGGGGGGGGGGGGGGGGGGGGGGGGGGGGGGGGGGGGGGGGGGGGGGGGGGGGGGGGGGGGGGGGGGGGGGGGGGGGGGGGGGGGGGGGGGGGGGGGGGGGGGGGGGGGGGGGGGGGGGGGGGGGGGGGGGGGGGGGGGGGGGGGGGGGGGGGGGGGGGGGGGGGGGGGGGGGGGGGGGGGGGGGGGGGGGGGGGGGGGGGGGGGGGGGGGGGGGGGGGGGGGGGGGGGGGGGGGGGGGGGGGGGGGGGGGGGGGGGGGGGGGGGGGGGGGGGGGGGGGGGGGGTTTAGGGGGGGGGGGGGGGGGTTTATTAAATAATTTTTTTGTTTTTTTTTTTTTAAAAAATTTTAAAAAACAAAAAATAAATACAAAAAAAACAAAAAAAAAAAAAACAAAAAAAAAAAAAAAAATACAAAACAAACCACATAAACAAACATAATAAAAAATACAAATTATAAAAATAAATAAAAAACATTTATAACTAAAATATAAATCTATTATAATTCAATCATTCTGATTAAAATTTTAAAATCCAATTTTTTTATATTTAGTAATAAATACTTATCAGTAATTTATTATTATTAAATACTAAATTCTAATCACATAATGTTCCACTATAAGGCATCATCATATAAATAAGTGTACATCATATTGATAATTAAAAAAATTATTTCAAAATACACGTATCACTTTAAAAATAATATCTTATTACCACCTACACATGAATCTGCTAGTATAGTCCTAGCTGCCTCAATAACGGTCCTGTTCTTTCTTTCAGCAACTCTATTTTGTTGTAGGTTTTTGCAACAATAAACTCCTTTTAATTCCTTTAATCCCACAGAACCTGATTCATGTAATTATTTTAACTCAGTCCATCGTCAAATCTGAGATTTTACCTTATGATTTATTTTGTTTTCTATGCCAGTAATAAAAGTTTTAAGGATTTCACTAGTCTCATCCTTAGTGGCCAAAAGAAAACCCAACTAAACCTACTATAGTCATCAGTGACAACAAGGCAATATGTCTTGTGATTGATACTCCTTACAGATGTTGGTCCAAATAAGTCCATATGCAACATTTATAAGGGTTGGCTGATAGAGCTCACAAGCTTGGTCTTACAAGAAGCTTTGTGTTGCTTTCCCTTCTGACAAGCAACACAAGTATGGTCATTTTCAAAAAGCTTTGAAGGTAAACCTCTAACAAGGTTTCCCCTCACAAGTTTATTCATAGTTGTAAAGGTTATATGACCAAGCCTCCTATGCCATAAATTAGACTCATCTATTATAGGCTTTGTAAATAAACAAGTCAAACCTCCTGAAGGAACAACATTCTTTAGATCAAAACTGTACATGTTGTTCTGTCTGGGAACTTTAAGCAAGACTTGACTTTCATCAAGTAGCTTAAAGTCAAGAGATAGAACAAGACATTCAGTCTCAGTGAAAAGAACACTGTTTTTCTTGTCACACATTTATGAGACAGATAAAAGGTTAAACTTAAGTTTCTTTACAAAGTATACATCTTCAAAGTCTAATTTCTTAGTTCCAATTTTATCTTTTCCAATAATTTTACCTCCTTTAGGACTTCCTGCAAATGCAAAAAATCCACCATCAACCTCTTGATAATCTGTAAGAAAGGACTTGTTTCCTGTCATATGCCTGGAGCATCCACTGTCAAAAATCCCTTGATCATGTAAAGTATATTGTGGATTACCCTGCACTCAAAATAAGAGAATTAGTTTCTCTTGGGGACCCAAGCCATTACTGATTTGAGTCTGCCTTGTAGATCAACATAGTCAAATCTTTTAAACATGTATGATCCACAGTCTTTGGAGGTATGGTCAATAACATTTCCTGTTGGTCTCCAAATCTGTTGGGTATTAATGTTTGATGATTACAAAACCTTATATGCGACATTGAAGAATGAAGAAACAACAAGGACTTAAGATGTAATATTGTAGTTAGCTTTCTGTGTAAGCTAGGTTTTATTGTAAACCCTAGCCTCTCTAGTTTAAAAAGAGAGGTAGGGGCGTCTGGTTCAGTAGGATCCAGAATAGAATTAGGTCTCTCCCAATGAGAGTCTAATAGTTATCATAGTTAGCCTATCCCCAAGATCATTTGATCTTGGGGTAAGTGATTAATAGAAAACCTTGTTTAGTAATATTGTGTTCTTATAATTTCCGCTGTGCATATCAATATTACTGATCCTAGATGTGCTAGATCGTGGTTTAACAATTGGTATCAGAGCGGGTTGCTCTTGATATCTAGGATTCAAGGTTTTATAGTCGAAGAATAAAGAAGAAACCTAAAATTCGTATATGGTTTCTTAGTTCGTATTTTTCTGGGCAGCCATGGGAAAACGGTCATAACTCATTCGTTAACCGTTGGATCGTCACGAAATTTTATATGAAGGTTCTACACACATATATCTATAATCTGACCGGAGCGATCGTCAAGATAAGTCTTTGATAAAAAGTTATGCTATGACGAATTGGCTGCAGAAAAGGTATTATTTTTTTTGGTTTGTGCTTCATGGTTTGGAGAAGCTGCTGTTGGATAAAGAAAAGACGCAGCAGATTGTGGTATTCGTTTGTTTGGTTGAGCATGAAGCAACAGCAGGAAGTGTATGATCATGGGCTGAGACACAAAGTTCTTGGTAACTTGGGTGTCATGTGGCTTGTATCTACAAGCAGGGATTGGTATTGAATTATTGTGTTGCCTGTATAAAATCGTACATAGTTGTTTGGGTGTGATTCTGTATTGAATTAGTGAATATGGATGGACGTTAAGAATTGACGCTATTGGGGAATGAAATTTGGTATTGATAAAAATTGTTAAGTTTAGGGATTAGTTGTTTGAATCCAATATTTCCTTTGACGCAGTTTATTCGTGAGTTAATTCATGTTGGTTGCGAGTTATTCTGCGATTCATGGTTAATATGGTTGCTAGTGTCGTGGTTATTTCTTGTCTTACAATAGTTAATACTGGTTGTGCGTATGTCGTTATTACTGGTCGTATTGTACTTAATACTGACTTGACTCCTTATTAAGTATGCCAAGGTAAACTTAGCACACAACAGCGACAGAACAGCGACAGACAAAGTGTCTCTATACAGTCATGGGAGGAGGAGACCTCATGTAGTGACGGATTAGCGACAGGATCAGTGACAGAAAATTGTGTCACTACTGCACATAGCGACAGATTTGAGAGGACAAAAGAGTCAATAATTGCCGATTGGTTAAGGTCTGTGGTTTGCTAGGTAATTTGCTAGCCTTGTCCGTTAAAGCAAGTTAATTGTGTAGACTAGTGTTATACGATAATCGGGAAGACCTCTCCTTTTGGACGCGGTTTGGATCTCTAATAATGATGTTTGTATGGATCGTTGTGACGGTTTAGTGCATGATATATTATTGTAATGGTAAAGTTACACGCTCCTTCACAAAATATTTGGTCGGAGTATGTTTGATTAGCCCTTGACATTGATCTAGGATATGGTCGTTGATGAGACGGAGCTCTCTGAGGAGATATCGGCCATAGTATGTTGATCGCCATGCTAATATTGGTCTAAAAGGAATTGTACAAAGACAATTGTATTTATATTGTTTGGTTATTCAGTTCTTTCGCTCTTATGGGATTGAAATGTTGGTTGCTTCTGAGTGCTATACTGTTGGTCTGGGTGGCTGGGTGGTTGTGTGTGTTGTAGTCGTGTTGTTTGTGGGATTTGTTGGTGTAGGGGTTGGGCAATGGTGGTTTAAGGATTGATTTCGTTTTGGAGTTATTATTGTTTTGTATATGGGGAGGGGTTTGGGGGGTCGATGGTCGTGGGTGGCGTGCATAACGGGGTCGTTTGTGGTGGGGGAGGTCTAAGTTATGTGAGGCTTCTTAGGTGGGTGGAGCTGTGTTGTGGTGGTGGGGGGGATTGTGGGGGAGGGGAAATACCAAGTATCTTTATTCATCAGAAAATAAAAATTATCTTACAATCCCAATTATTCAAATACTAAAACAGATATGCATGAAACTAATAGCAAGTTGAAGTCCAGTGTTTCCAACATTCTCAACTATTTCTTTATAAGATAGCTAAATAGTTATCTAGGTAAACTTTCTGAATACTTGTTTCAAATTCACAAATTTGTGAAGAATTTGAACGCTATGATGAGTGTCGTATGTATATTTGCATATTATTGCAAGAATTATAGTATGAAAATATGACAGTACCTTTTATAGGGTATTTAATGTCAGCAACATACCTATCTAAGACTGTCATCTTTATAGTTTTTTAAAATGTAAAGTATTCTCATTCTTTAATGTGTATTGCAACTATGCTCTTTGTTGAGCATATCTAGTTAGTAGATTTATCACAAAAGTTGAAATCCTAATAAGATTGATTATTCTTTAGCATCAGTGTATACAAACAACACTATGCCTTATATAATTCGTAAACATTTGTTTTAACAATCATCTAAATCACTCTCAATTAGATATTGTTGTTATCAGTCATCTAAACACTCTCAATTACAAACTGTTGTTGTTAGCTCATCTTGCTCTTGTGCAAAAGTAACAACCAGTCCTATACACAATATAAGATATACATGATGAAGCCTTCGTTAAAACACAAGGTTTACATTCATGTATTAAATTATTTCAAGTGAAATATATCATTTAAGACTTGCTTCAATGATGTATTGCATTGTGTTGGACTTAATTTTCGCATATGTTTATTTCATTAAATATTTATTCCAATGTCGTTTGTTTTATTTTCTAAAATTCCCAAGTGAAGTTTCATTCCAATCTCAAGGATTAACATCTAGCTTAGATGGAATTATACCTTCAATATGTTACACAACATATGAATTTTAAGGAAAAAACATAGTGCTCTCACTTGATGTCAGGTGTACTCAGGAGTTATCTTAATTTAATCAAAAATCATATTGTAATTAAACTTAAGATCCCAGCTCTTAGATGCATGATCTAACCCACACTTGGATTCTCTTATCTTGTATACATTATAAATATTATTTAAAACTCATAACCTTTTGATTACACACCGTCCTCGCAAAAGGTAATAAAAAAAGAGTTATAAAACTTAATTGTCATATTACAAATATAGACTCATAACCCTTTTTGATTACACATCGTCCTCGTAATGTAATCATTAAGGAAAGAGTTATAATCCTTAATTCGTCATATCTCAGATTCAAAAAAACCTTTATGACAATTAGTTATCTTTATATAATTAATGCGTGTAGAAAAGAAAGATTTAATCATAGTCAATTGCTTGAGTAAGATTAAAGCTCTTATCATCAGTCAGGCATTAATATGTATACAATCTTGTCCTTATGAGCCTTTCTTCAAAAAAACTCATTCTCACCTCACATTTTACTATTTGGTGAAAGATCAAACAAGCTAAAAACTTTGATTGCCTTTTAAGGACTGCATCTTATCATTCATAGTTTTAAGATATTTATCAGATCTAAGATGTGATAATTCATCTTATTAGTTAGCAGGTTTACTATGACCATCTAACTTATATTCCTCTCACTCCATTGATGAGGCATCCTTACGAATTTATGAATGAGAGTTACATTATACTTTGGTTCGACATTTTCATGTTTAACCTCAGTACGACATTAGCAAGTGAATTCAGAAGGTTATGTATTTTGTTCTTGAATATCTTCAAGATCTATAGATGCTCCCACTTACTTTTGTAAGAAGAGATACTTCTCTAAATACTAAGTATTTAAGCAACAATAAATTGTTCTTAATTGGGACAACAAAATACATTTTACAGTTCTCATCTCTAGCTTGTTAATAATATGCTTCATAAGATATTAACAAATTTCAGAACTTTAATCAAGACATAATGGGATTCATCCATAATCTATAAATAGATAATGTCTTGAATACCTTCTAGGTTGGAACTATATTGAGTGTATCCATGACACACGCAAATTTCTAACCTTGATCGATTTTGGAGGTAGAGCAATTAAAGTTATCTGAAATCAAACAATATGAATATAGTTTGTTTCAACACAATAGACATACCATAATAGTGTGGTATTCTATGAGTATTGGAATTGTGAGACTCCATCAGAATTCCTTAGATAACTTAATTCTCTTTGGATCAAATACTCACCAATTGGGTCGAGCCAAATTGAATACACAATATTTAACAACCAAGTGCATGCTATAATGTATATTTCTTGAATAAGTACATTAACTCCATGTTTATGTGTTCATAAGAAGACAAAACAGTTGAAGAATTTCTTTGATCATGTGTTTACAAGAAAACAAAACATGTAAAATACATTATCTATCATTGAATCATTCAAGGACCTTATGTTTATGTGTTAACAAGAAGACATAACAATGTTACTACATACTTTATGTTATAAGTCATTGATTAATTCAAGGACTTTATAATTACGTCTTAACGAGTAACCATAATTATTCTAACTAAAGTAATCATGAACGCAAACTCTTGAGTTCAATGGTAATTTCAAGTTAATTTCATACTTCATAATCATGATTATATAATTAACCATAATTATTTTGACTAAATCATATAGTCAATAAGTTGAAGTATCTTTATATTATATCTTGACTTTTAAATATAATAGGGCAACAAACATCTTGTATGTTTAAGTCCTAATAGATTTACTAGCTTTCTTATCTTGCGGTCAAGAGAAACCAATTAATTATATTGTTATATGTTGTTCCTTGCACACACTTAGGATTTCTCTCACTTGTGTACGAGACAATATTACCTAAAGTAGACAAACCATACGACAAGCGTTCGATTGTTTAAATAATATGATAGTGTCACAGATATTACAAGTAGATTTTAAACCATAATGTTGAATAAGGAATTGTGAATTATTATTCTATAGATAACTATTCAGAAAGCAACAACGGAAAGGTAACATGTTATCTTATAAAATAAAATACAATTTTCCTTAAAACCATGGTCGTTCATATTCGGAAAGTAATTAAATTATTTCAAAGAAATCTTAGAAATAATATGGTTAACTAACAAGGAAATAAATCTTGTAGCTCTCACTGAAATTAACAACCTCACATGAATGTAATTTCAGTAATAAAACGCAAAGCTCTCACTGGATTTGTCAACATTGTAAGTGTTACATCACCAGTAGAAAGCAAATAGCAAATTATTTACTTTCCTTCTCTCTTAGAATGCCTGCTAGTAGCAATGTACTTAGGTATTGTATAGAGTATATGAAGTTATACTTACGTAGATGAGGGACTAGCCATCACGTATTAACTTGAATATTTAGCATGCATTTCCTCCTTAATTTGTCCGTCTAACCACAAGGGTGTCTGGCATTATAAGGAATGAATCGAGTCTAAGAAAATTTACCTAGAAGACATGCTAGCAATTTTCTTTACTCATTGCGGTTTAAACTCACACATCGTGACAAGTGCAAGATGTCATTATTTGGTAGCTATAGACACAATGTTCTCTAGTTACACAAATATTTTATCTTTCAAATATTTCAAAACCGAAAAAGGGAAATGAAAGATTGAAAGTGAGTTTAAGTATAATTGAGAAAAATTCAATTATAACCCTATCTTATTCTTGTCAACCAATGAGAAGAGATAGGAGTAAGTCTCACTCTTTCTTACCAGGAAAAGAGACTATGTTTGTCTTTTAAGAAAAACAAACTCACGTTTACGAATTATGTTGCAATAACACAATTAACCAGAACATAGAAAGTTCAATTTAGTATTTTCGATAATTAAATTCTTAAAAGAATTAACTACCCAATTAATTACTAATAAGACTAAGATCCAACTTGACCTCCCACTTATTACCAGAGGTCTGACCAGTGAGTAAACAAGTAGGGCAAGAGGTAAGCGACGAGCGTTAATTGCATTGTTAATGCAACTCTTAGATTTATGAGACTTATGACATTAGTAACTCATATAGTAATGTCAAATGCATATTTCATCTCATCTTATGCCTCGGGTCCGAGGTCTGACCAGGTAACTCGATTTAAGTCGACCAAAAGAGAACTTGCGAAAATTGACAAAGGTCTGACCAATGAAAAAAATTCTCCATGGGTTGGAAAGGCCCTGAGGTCTGACTAGAGAAGTCAATCCAAATGCATGTGTTCTTCATTTGGCTGGCATAGACTTAAAACTTCACTTAGGGGTATACACATAAATGTGACAAAATCGTGTACAAGAAGCATGCAAAACATCTTGTAGCACAAGTTAAGAAAACATTTTGTTAACCTTTTTGGTATGGACATCATTTTGTCAAATATTCTCGGTAGCTCTATTTTGAACGCACAAAGAAGCGGAGAAACAGGTCAGCGCGAAGCTTATTAAAAACCTGACTTCTTTAGGGAAGTCGTAGCAAAACCCGCCTTAAACTTCTCTTGTAGTTTGCACAATGGGTGAGTCATATTTCCAATTGACTAATGATGTTATTATATGTTAAGAAACCCTTTGTTAACATTAGTTTTATAGTTGCCAATATAGTGGAAAAGATTACAAACTAATCAAACCCTATATTGTACTCCTACATGCATTCGAAGACACAAGTAATTTCAATAATTCCCTCATATGCCGAAGCATGTAGTGAGGCGGGATAAGATTAAAGATCAATTCAACCCCATGTTACGCACATAAAAACTAAAATTACACAAGAAATCAAATTTCATAGTTTAATGTCCGTATTAAAATTGTCCAAAACTACGTTTCGCAAATAACACATAACTGGTCACAAGGAGTAGCTTACGTGTGTAATATTAGACATGTTCAATCCAAATTTCTCTATAAGTAT
>BQNB010007828.1:0-92153 GCA_026074375.1 Tanacetum coccineum | reverse complement strand
TATAAGTAATACCATTGGCATTACAAAATTCTCCAAATTGCACTTCGTTATCAAATTCTCTATCGTGGTCGGTTCTTATTGACACTATTGTACATCCTAATTGGTTTTGGATTTTCTTACTAAATATTTCGAATTGATCAAAAGCTTCGGTTTTATCCTTAAGAAATCTAGTCCAAGTGTAGTCATCTACTATGACTAAGGTGTAGCGGGTTCCTCCGTAACTCCGTACGGCGGATGGACAAAACAGATCCATGTGGAGAAGTTCTAAGCATCTAGTCGTTGAGACTATGTTCTTAGCTTTGTGAGTAACGTGAGCTTGTTTGCCAAATTTGCAAGCATCACAAAAGTGTTGATCAAACCTAAGCTCAGGTAAGTTTCTAACTAATTCTTTAGA
The DNA here is from genome assembly GCA_026074375.1 of Tanacetum coccineum. Classification (NCBI taxonomy): domain Eukaryota; kingdom Viridiplantae; phylum Streptophyta; class Magnoliopsida; order Asterales; family Asteraceae; genus Tanacetum; species Tanacetum coccineum. The sequence goes on along the minus strand of BQNB010007828.1, from coordinate 91,759 downwards.
AGCTAACGATTGAATGAGACGCATATTTATGTGACCCAATCTCCTATTCCACAATGTGGAGTTTTCATCAATCGTTGCAAGACATATTTTGTCTTTTGGCTTATTTCCTAATTTCATCACATACAAGCCTTTCTTCCTAATACCTCTACCTTTGACTTTACCGTCCTTAGTGATTATTCAAAGAAAGTTACTCTACACTTACTATCACATATTTGTCCTATACTTAGCAAGTTAAATCCTAAGTTTATCTATTTTAAGAGAGTCATTGCCAATGATGTTATCGCGAAGATTACTACCAAAAATAATGTTACCTCCATTGTATGCCTTGTAGCTTGAGAAGAGCTTTCGGTGACCCCTTCATGTGTTTAGAGCATCCGCTATCCTTTATCTACTCATCGGGTTTCTAGTCGACTCCAAGGCATATCTATTTATATAAGACAATAACTCAAACATTTGGTCCCCAATATCTCATGGGTATAAAGTTGTTAGTGCTAAACATCCCTTGCATTTGATGCAATTGGTTGGGATGTAGAAATGGAAGACATATTTCCCATGGCATGTAACTTTGACGTTAAAAATTGTTCCAAGTTACGGAAAAACCATGAGGTTGGTTTTGTCGACCAACGTTCCTTTTTGGTTGTTGTGTCTTAGGACGAGGATAATTATTATTGACTCTTCTAGGTGGTGGAGTTTTTGATCTAAAGTTTGGTTTTGAAAATCCAACTTCGGGTTTTAACAATGGTTTGTAAAATCGTTTAACTTCATTATCACTAGCAACTGGAACTTTAACTTTGTTTACCATTATATGTTTTGGTCTAGGACCCAAAATGGATTTTTGAAAAGAAACAGATTTCTCAGAACCTGGTGAACAGACCGGCGGTCCCATAATTGCTTTGGGGGCCGCCTCTGCTATATGGGGGCCGCCCTTATTTAAGGGACCTCCACCAGGGGACGTTTCTTTTTGAGATTTCACAAATTTTATTTCCTTAGTTCCACTAGTTGATGCTTCAAGTGAATTGAATCCCAAACCTAATTTATCTCCGGAGGGTTTTTGATTACTTAACATTTCATTTAAGCAATGTGTACTCTTTTCAAATTTTGTTAGTTTAATAGCTTCCTCTTTAAGTTTTTCATTTTCAATTCTAAGCAATTGACATTTTGTACATTCGAGATCAACTCCCTTGTTTTTCTCGAATGTGGACAATTTTTCTTTTAGTTTACTAAGCTCATTTTCTAAGCTATTTCTAACGGCTTTTAATCTTTTGTTCTTTGTGATTATTTTTAGACTCATTTTGCATAGTTTGTCATATTCATTATCTAGAGCTAAATCATCTATTGATGAGTTTTCATCACTAAAGTATGAGGAATCGAACGTACTTCATTTGATGCATGATCTACGAGACATGTTTTGTCCTTAATCTTTTTATTCTCTTCTTCACCGCTATCGCTCTAAGAACCTCCAATGAATGCTCTTTGGTTCTTGTCTCTCGGTGGTTTTGGACATTCTCCAATAAGATAATTTGGGTCTCTGCGTCTAAAACACTTCCTTTCACTTTTACCGTTCTTGTTATCTCGGCTTCTTTGAAAAGTCTTTTTGTCGTTCATAGGTTGCCTTACAAATCTTCCTCCTCTTTTGAAGAACTTCTTGAAGTCTCTAACCGCCATGGCGTATTCTTCGTTTTCACTTCTGGAAGTAAACTTTCTTCATCACTAGATTCTTTCTTAGCCTTTAAAGCAAGAGATTTTCTTTCTCCCTTAGCTTTGACTATTTCAAAATCTTTCTTGATGATCATCTCGTGGACTTTAAGATTTACAATGAGTTCATCAAGAGATAGTGATGTCAAGTCTTTCGATGTTCACTTGTCTGTGACCGTTTGTCTTCATTTTGGATGTAGAGCCTAAGAAACTTCCTAACATCGTTACTTGCTAGGAATAACCTTCATTTTAAGAGACTTTTAGGACAGTTAATAATAGTATTAAATCTAGCAAAAGCACTATCTATAGATTCATCTTTGGAAATGACGAATTGTTCATATTGTTGAACCAAAAGGTCGATCTTATTATCTTTGACTTGGCTATTACCTTGATGGGTGATTAACAAAGTTTTCCAAATTTCTTTTGCCGTATTACACATGAAAATTCTTTCATATTCTTTTCTTGGCAAAGCATTATAAATAACCATTTTCGCTTCATTATTTTTAGCAAGCTTTCTTTTAAGGTCATCGGGTTGTTTATCAAAAGGGATAACCTCATCTAATTTGGTTTCTGGATTTTGTACAATAGGTTGAAAATCACCATCGGTAATAACATGCCAAAGATCAAGATATTTTAATTTAACATATGTCTCGAATCTATTTTTTCAATAAATAAAACTATCACTTTCAAATAGTGGTGTCTTTGCATGGATTTCCCTTCTAGATGTTCAGATCATAGATCGATCCAAGCTTTTTATAATTACATATATTTTAAAAATCTTGAGTGACCTTGGCTTCTTATACCAATTGTGGAAACTAAAAGGGGGGGGGGTTGAATAGTTTACTGGTTTATTTACGTTTTAAAGTTTTACCTCTAAAAATGTTAGATATGAGTTTATGTTCAACCAATCAACAATAAGAACCAACAATTTAACTATCTACTTGCAACAACAAATCAAACAATAAATAATAGACACGACAATATAACAAGATAAGGGAAAGAACGATCAAACGAAGACACCAAAATTTATAGTGGTTCGGGCTTACGAAGCTCCTCTTCGCCCTACTCCACTCCCCGAGTATCCGACTCGAGATTTCACTATGTCAACAAGCTCCCTTTAGGCGAAGAAAACCGTTTACACTTCGCTTACGTTGTTTTCCGACACTAAGCTAAATGTCGAGTCCTAATCTTAGCTAGAACCAATCTACCACTTCACAACTACTACACACTCACAAGATCTACACTCTCGGATTTATACACTATCCGATTTACACAATAACACAAGATAATAAAAATAGAGATTTGAATCTTTGAAGAAAAGAGGAGAAATCACTAAGCTATAATAATTCGTTTCTTGGCGAATACGAATGTTCTTCTCTTGCACTTGATGAGAGGTTGAAGAAGAAGAGATTTGATCACTTAAAACAAGATCAAACAATGTTAGTGATCAAGAGATTTAGTGAAAGAAAGAGAGTTTTTAGAGAGAGAAAGTTATTTAAAAAATTCGTGCAAAGAGGTATATTTTTCAGCTGGAAATAATGCAGTATTTATAGCCTGAAACTGCAGGCGGTCCTGGCGGTCCCAGATATATCCGGGGGCCGCCCAGCCTATTAGGGGGCCGCCAGTAGACTGGCGCTCCCTTTTTTGTCTTCTAGTGGGGAAGGTTAAATCTGGTGTAGAATGTTATTTTGGAGGAAAAACCAGATTTGAATTTTTATATTTAAATAAAACATTTCATTTATTAATAAAAATATTTTGTATATTTTTATTTTTGTAAAAATACTTTTGTGAAAATGTGATGGTTACGAAAAATTATTTTCTTGATCACTACTCATGTTTAATGATTTGTTTATACATTATAGTTTTAAAGACTTGTCTTTGATCTTTATCATTTGTGAGGAGAAATCTACCTATGTTATTTGATAAACAAAATAGATTTGATGTAATAGTAACTGGATTATTTGAGTGGCACATTTGATCGAGTTAACTAAATATAAGTCTTAAGTTAAACAAGTTAATTTGTGAAAACATTTTCTGACAAGAAAACCCTTTTTATAAATTAAAGTCCTAAGTTTGAGATCGTAACTATCACCATTGTTTATGTGTTATATGAAATTACCCGAGTAGTCATCTTTGTTGGGATTAAAAGCCTTCTTAATGCTTCTAGTATTACTGCTGCTCATATAAGAGTTAATGCTGCTCAGTTGTGTTAGTACTGCTCAAGAACTTCAAAGAAAAATGCTAAGTGTTTACTACTGCTAGTACACAGTTAGTACTGCTAGTTTAAAGTTACTACTGCTAGTGCATATTAGTGCTGATTAAAGACTTAGAAGAAAAACTGCTAAGTAGTTACTACTGCTAGTACAAAAGTTAATACTATTAGTACAAAGTTAATGCTACTGAATGAGTTAATGCTGCTAGTGAAGAAGTTAGTACTACTGAGTTAGTTAGTACTGCTTATGTGATTTATATGAGTTATTTATGTAAAAGATATGTATAACTTATTTGTTTAAAAGATTTGATATTCTTAGGAAAGTATTGTAAACCGTTTAGGACTCCTTGGTGTATAAAAGAAGGTTCTAGGGCATAGAGATTGATATACCAATATGAGTCATTCATAGAATTATCATAGCTTCAAGGTCTTAGTAACCCTAATACTTTGAGAGTATTCATATTATTAATAATATTAGATCTTTTGTTTGTTGAATTATATGTTCATATAATTACTATTTCATTGATAGTTCTTTTTAATATTAAAGATTAGATTCCGCATAATCTTTAATACATTCAAACAAAGTTTCTACTATAGTTGTGTTAGATTTATCTAATATAACTAATCCTTATACAAGCGTAAGGAATTCAATCTATTGAAGTGGGATCAACAAGTGGCATCAGAGCTTGTTGCTTTAAGAAACTTTGCTAGAAAATATGGATCAAGATTCTGCACATATGGTGGCTGCATCCAAAGTTCTCATGCTCAAACCGAGTGAGTTTGAGTTATGGAGGATGAGGATTGAACAATACATCCAGATGATAGACTATGCACTATGAGAAGTCATAGAGAATGGTGCAACCTTGCTAAAAACAGCAGTTGTGGAAGGTGTTAAAAAAGTGATGCCTATTACATCTGCTGGAGATAAGGCTCAGAGAGGATTAGAAGTGAAGGCTAGAAGTACTTTTATGATGGGTATTCCCAATGAACATCAGTTAAACTTTAACTCTATAAAGGATGCTAAGCTGTTGCTGGAAGCTATAGAAAAGAGATTTGGTGGGAATGCAGCTACTAATAAGACTCAAAGAAATCTCTTAAAGCAGCAATATGAAAACTTTACTGCTCCAAGCTCAGAGATGCTTGATCAAACCTTTGATAGGCTTCAAAAGCTTGTGAGTCAGTTGGAGCTTTTGGATGAAAAGCTTTCACAAGAAGATGTTAATCAAAAGTTATTAAGAAGCTTGTCACCTGAGTGGAACACACATGCTGTTGTGTGGAGGAATAAAGCTGAGTTAGAAACAATGAGCATGGATGATCTCTATAACAACCTCAAGGTGTATGAACCAGAAGTCAAAGGGATGTCTAGCTCAAGTTCAAGCACACAGAACATGGCTTTTGTGTCCTCTTCAAATAACAACACTAGCAGCTCTAATGAAGCAGTTAATGCTGCTCATGGAGTTACTACTGCTAGCACTCAAGTTAATACTGCTTACTCTACAAATATTGATAACTTGAGTGATGCTGTTATTTGTTCATTCTTTGCTAGTCAACCAAATAGTCCTCAACTTGCACATGAGGACTTGCAACAAATCCATCCTGATGACATAGAAGAGATGGATTTGAGATGGCAAATGGCCATGTTGACTATGAGGGCTAGAAGGTTTTTGAAGAATACAGTCTCTTTTCCTCCTCCCCAAGATCACAAATCTTCATTGTATTTACTTTGTGTTGTTGTGTAAATTGGATTGTGTATAGATCCAATAGTGTAAATTGTGTATTGGTGTGATGTAGATTGTGTGCCAATCCAATGGTATATATCTTGTGAGTGTATAAAGACTTATTGAAGTCTTAGATTGATTCTAGCTAAGATTAGGACTCGACTCTAGCTTCGTATCGGAACAAAAGTAAAGCGATTGGGTAAACCGTTTTCCTCCGCCTAAAGGGAGCTTGTTAACATAGTGAAATCTCGAGTGGATTGGCTTGGGGAGTGGAGTAGGAAACGAAGAGGTACTTCGTAGCCCGAAACCACTATACAACTTGGTGGCCTTGGTTTTTGATCGTTTCTCTGTTCTCTAAATCTCACTATATTGATATTCTTACTTAGTTCATTTACATTTAGATAGTTTAATTGTGATTCATATTGTTGATTGATTGATATACAACTCGAATCAAACAATTTTCTAAGCAAAGTTTTAAAACGGACAATTAACCGGTAAACTATTCAACCCCCCTTCTAGTTTCCTACAATTGGTATCAGGAGCCAAGGTCACTCAAGATTTTTAAAATATATTGTATTTTAAAGCTTGGATCGATTTATGGATTCCGACAAATATCTAGAAGGGCAATCTATGCAAAGACCACCCACTTTTTTGAAAGTGATAAGTTTTATTATTGGAAAAATAGATTCGAGGCATATGTTAAATCAAAAAGATCTAAATCTTTGGCGATGTTATTACCAAATGGTGATTTCAACACCAATATCTCAAAATTTTGGAAACCAAACTTGATTGAGGTTTGTCCCTTTTGAAAAACAAACCGATGATCTTAAAAGAAAGCTTGCAAAAAATAATGAAGCCAAAATGATTATTTACAATGCTTTGCCTAGAAAAGAATATGAAAGAATTTTCATGTGTAATACGGCAAAAGAAATTTAGAAAACTTTGTTAATCACCCATCAAGGTAATAGCCAAGTCAAAGATAATAAGATCGACCTTTTGGTTCAACAATATGAACAATTCGTCATTTCCAAAGACGAATCTATAGATAGTGCATTTGCTAGATTTAATACTATTATTACTAGTCTTAAAGCTCTTGATGAAGGTTATTCTAGTAAGAACTACGTAAGGAAGTTTCTTAGGGCTCTACATCCTAAATGGAGAGCAAAGGTCATGGCGATTGAAGAGTCGAAAGACTTAACATCACTATCTCTTGATGAGCTCATTGGAAACCTCAAAGTCCATGAGATGATCATCAAGAAAGATTCCGAAATAGTCAAAGCAAAAGTTGAAAGGAAATCTCTTGCTTTAAAGGCTAAGAAAGAATCTAGTGATGAAGAGTGTTCGACTTTCGGTAGTGAAGACGAAGAGTACGCCATGGCGGTAAGAGACTTCAAGAAGTTCTTTAAGAGAAGAGGTAGATTCGTAAGACAACCTCGGAACGACAAAAAGACCTTTCAAAGAAGCCGAGACGACAAAAATGGCAAAAGTGAAAGGAAGTGCTTTAGATGCGGAGATCCAAATCATCTTATTGGAGAATGTCCAAAGCCACCGAGAGACAAGAACCAAAGAGCATTTGTTGGAGGTTCTTGGAGCGATAGCGGTGAAGAGAATGATGAAAAGATCCAAGACGAGACATGTCTTGTAGGCTCAAGGCCCCAAATATGGTGTATGTTCCGAATCCTCCTACTTTAGTGATGAAAACTCATCAATTGATGATTTAGCTCTAGACAACGAATATGATAAATTATGCAAAATGAGTTTAAAGATAATCACTAAGAACAAAAGGCTAAAAGCTATTAGAAATAGTCTAGAAAATGAACTTAGAGAATTAAAAGATAAATTGTCCACACTCGAGAAAAACAAGGGAGTTGATATTGATTGTGCAAAGTGTCATACACTTAAAATTGAAAATGAAAAGCTCAAAGAAGAATCTACTAGATTAAACAAATTTGAAAAGAGTACACATTGCTTGAATGAAATGTTAAATAATCAAAAACCCTCTGGTGATAAATTAGGTTTAGGGTTTAATTCATTTGAAGCATCATCTAGTGGAACTAAGGAAATAAAATTTTTAAAAGCACAGAAAAAGGTGTCTCCTGATGGAGGTCCCATAAATATGGGCGGCCCCCTTAATGTTCAGGCGGCCCCCAAAATAAATATGGGACCGCCACCAGCAACGCCTGTATCTGAGAAAAGTGTGTCTTTTCAAAAATCTATTTTGGGTCCTAGACCAAAACACATAATTGTAAACAAAGTCAAAGTTCCTGTTGCTAGTGACAATGAAGTTAAACAATTCTATAAGCCATTATCTAAACCCGGAGTTGGATTTTCAAAACTCAATTTTAGATCAAAAACTCCACCTCCTAGAAGAGTCAATAATAATTTTTCTCGTCCTAAAATGCCGCAACCAAAAAGACATGTTGGTCGACAAAACCAACCTCATGGATTTCCCGTAACTTGGAACAACTTTCCACGCTAAAGTTACATGCCATGGGAAATGTGTCTTCCATTCTCACATCCCAACCAATTGCATCAAATGCAAGGGATGTTTGGCACTAACAACTTTGGACCCATGAGATATTAGGGACCAAATGTTTGAGTTATTGTCTTATATAAATAGATATGCCTTGGAGTCGACTTGGAGCCCGACGAATGGATCAAGGATAGCAGATGCTCTAAACATATGACGGGTAACCGAAAACTCTTCTCCACTTACAAGGCATACAATGGAGGTAATGTCATTTTTGGTAGTAATCTTCACGGTAACATCATTGGCAAAGGTACGATTTCTAATGACTCTCTCAAAATAGATAATGTAGAACATGTTGATAACTTAGGATTTAACTTGCTAAGTATAGGACAAATATGTGATAATAAGTGTAAAGTAACTTTCTCTGAACATGATAGTGAAATCACTAAGAACGGTAAAGTCATAGGTAGAGGTATTAGGAAGAAAGGCTTATATGTGATGAAATTAGGAAATAAGCCAAAGGATCAAATTTGTCTAGCAACGATTGATGAGAATTCCACCTTGTGGCATAGAAGATTAGGTCACGCAAATATGCGTCTCATTCAATCGTTAGCTTCTAAGGAATTAGTTAGAAACTTACCTAAGTTTAAGTTTGATCAACATTTTTGTGATGCTTGCAAAATTGGAAAACAAGCTCACGTTAGTCACAAAGCTAAGAACATAGTCTCAACGACTAGATGCTTAGAACTTCTCCACATGGATCTTTTTGGTCCATCCGCCGTACGAAGTTACGGAGGAGACCGCTACACCGTAGTCATAGTAGATTACTACTTTCCTAATGGTATACTTGAACTAGATTTTCTAAGAAAAAACCGCAGCTTTCGATCCAATTCGAATATTTAGTAAGAAAAATCCAAAAACCAATTAGGATATGTAAATGTGATCAATAAGACCGACCACGGTAGAGAATTTGATAATGAAGTACAATTTGGAGAATTTTGTAATACCAATGGTATTACTCATAACTTCTCGGCTCCACGCACTCCTCAATCAAATGGCGTGGTTGAAAGGAAAAATAGGACACTTCAGGAAATGAGTAGAACCATGTTGAACGAGCAATCGTTACCACAAAAGTTTTGGTGTAACGCCGTAGATACTTCAACATATATTCTCAACCGAATCCTAATTAGAGCCATTCTAGGAAAAACACCTTATGAAATCTTGAGAGGTAGGAAACCTACTCTTGACTATTTTAGAGTGTTTGGAAGCAAGTGCTTCATTTTAAACACTAAAGACTACCTTACCAAGTTTGACCCAAAGTCATACGAAGGTGTCTTTCTAGGTTACTCCCAAAATAGTAAAGCCTATATCATTCTTAATAAACACACTAGGAAAATCGAAGAATCACTCAACGTGACATTCGATGAAACTCCTCCACCCTCTAAGACATCACCCTTGGTGGATGATGATCTAGATGAAGAAGAAGCTATTAGGAAAATCGAAAAGAAAAACCTAGAAAATATTGTTGAGGATGAAACATTAGAGATTGACGAAATAGTCAATATTAAGGAATCTAGGAACCATCCCTTAGAAAATGTTATAGGAAACCTCAACCAAAGAACCCTTAGATCACAAGCCCAAAACCAAAGTAACTTCTACTGTTTTATATCAACTATAGAACCTAAGAATGTAAATGAAGCCTTAGGAGATAAAAGTTGGATAGTCGCCATGCAAGAAGAATTAAATCAATTCATTGCTAACAACATCTGGGAGCAGATCGCAAACCTGAAGAATTATCCAATAATAGGAAATAAGTGGGTGTTTTAGAAATAAGTTTGATGAGAACAATAATATTTTCTGAAATAAGGTTAGGTTAGTTTTGCTCAAGCTACAACCAACAAGAGCATCGATTATATAAACTTATGCCTCGGTTCCTAGACTTGAATCTATTAGGATATTATTAGCCTATACTTGAGCCTTAGATTTTAAATTATTCCAAATGGATAAAAAAAGTGCATTCCTAAACGGTTTTATCAATGAGGAGGTATACGTGGCACAACCTCCGGGATTCATTGATTTTGAAAAACCGAATCATGTTTATAAACTAAAGAAAGCTTTATATGGTCTTAAACAAGCACCCAAAGCTTGGTATGATAGATTAAAATCTTTTCTTATTAAACATGAATACAAAATGGGAATGGTAGATAACACACTTTTTACTAAGAAGAAAAGTTCAAATCTCATCATCGTTCAAATATATGTCGATGACATTATATTCGGTTCGACTTGTCAAGACATGTGTGATGAATTTGCCAAAATCATGCATGACGATTCGAGATGAGCAAAGAGGGTGAACTTAAACCTCTTCCATAGATTACAAATTAAACAAATTGAAGAGGGTAATAATTCTTTAATCAATCTAAGTATATTAAAGAAATGCTTAAGAAATTTGGTCTAGAAGATTCTAAACCAATGAAAACCCCCATGTCCTCCGATACTAAACTCACGAAAGATGAAGAGTGTGAGTCGGTAGATAGTACCAAGTATCGAGGCATGATAGGTAGTTTATTATACCTAACGGCAAGTAGGCCCGATATCATGTTTAGTGTCTGCCTTTGTGCCCGCTTTCAAGAGGCTCCCAAAACCTCTCATCTTGAAGCGGTTAAGCGTATCTTCCGATACATTAAAGGCACTACGCACTTAGGATTATGGTATCCTAAGGGGACCGGCATAGAAACCGTAGTATATGCCGACTCTGATCATGCGGGAGATTATGTGGACCGAAAGAGCACTAGCGGTATTTGTACGTTCGTGGGATGTTGTTTGACATCTTGGTTCTCGAAGAAACAAACCGCTCTTGCTATATCCACTACCGAAGCCGAATATGTAAGCGCCAGAAAGGCATGTCAACAAGCACTATGGATGAAACAAGCTCTCATCGACTACGACGTACGACTCGACGACGTTCCCATCATGTGCGACAACAAAGGCGCGATTGACCTTAGCAAAAACCCGGTGCAACATTCTCGTACCAAACACATTGAAATACGTCACCACTTTCTTCGTGATAATGTCTAGAAAGGACATATCTCAATCGAAAAAGTACCATCCGTTGATAATGTCAGCAATATCCTTACTAAATCCCTTAAACGTGAATCGTTTAACTATCTACGTCTTGGTTTAGGAATGATGGAACACATTCCATAAATCATCTTAGTCCGCTTCTCTTTCTTTTGTCTTAATTCTAGTCCGTGTTTCATTCCATGTTGTGACAACTTAAATACATCATCCGAAGTACTTTAAGCATATTTAATCCGCGAAATGCAAATTATAATGTCACTCCTCTTCGTAAAATTTTCGTCAAAAACCAAGTTTAAAAACCCTTGACTGAGGGTGGCCCCTATACAGGCGGCCCCCCAATATATTTGGGACCGCCAAGAAATATGAGACCGCCACCAACAGAACACAAAATGGAACACTTGAAACAAAATTTTCAAAACTGAAAAACAAACACCCCCTTACCTGCTGCCATTGACGAACACGACCCAAAACCCACCAAAACTCAAATTCAACCATTAAAACATCAATTGAAGATCAAATCAACACTAATAATCAATCCTAATATCACAAAGATCATCAATTGTAAGTCATTTCATCTATTTTCTTTCAATTTAAGTCTAGGGTTCATGATGAACACCAAAAATTGAAATTAGGGATTTTCAGTATTTCTTTCAATTTTGTACAATTAAGAGTACTAGGATACAATGTATAACTAATATGCTTCCCGTAGATATAGGATTTGCATACATTAGTGAATTTGTTGAAAAATTGATTTCCCTGTATAAAAACTGAAAGATATATATCCAGAGGATGTCAAGTTTTCATAGCCCAAGTAATGGAAAAGAAGTCAGACAAGAAAAGACTAGAAGATATCCCAGTAGTCAGAGAATTCCCAGAAGTTTTTCCTAAAGATCTACCTGGCCTTCCTCCCGTTCGCCAAGTAGAATTCCAAATCGATCTAATTCCAGGAGCGACATCTGTAGCCCGAGCACCTTATAGATGTTCTCCTTCAGAAATGCAGGAACTGTCTAACCAACTTCAAAGAGTAAGCAAAACAAAAAAGACTGAGGTTTTATCCGACCAAGTACTTCACCTTGGGGAGCTCCTGTCTTATTTTTCAAAAATAAAGATGGATCTTTTAGGATGTGCATCGATTAACGGGAGTTGAATAAACTTACCGTAAAGAATCGTTACCCATTACCCAATATTGATGACTTATTTGACCAACTTCAAGGTTTGAGTGTCTACTCAAAGATTGACTTAAGATCAGGCTATCATTAACTGAGAGTCAGGGATGAAGATATTCCTAAGACTGCTTTCAGAACAAGATATGGATACTATGAATTTCATGTGATGCCATTTGGTTTAACTAACGTGCCTGCTGTATTCATGGATCTCATGAATCATGTGTGTAAACCATACTTGGATAAATTTTTAATAGTGTTCATCGATGATATTCTCATCTACTCTCATAACAAAGAAGAAGCACGCAAATCATCTAGAATAATCCTAAATTACTTAACAAATAAATTTGTATACCTAGTTTTCTCCAAGTGTGATTTTCCTGGATTCGTAATCGTGCAATGTTCATAGGGGGGGGACACTTAATTGATAATCAAGGACTTTACGTTGACCTCGCCAAGATTGAAGCAGTTAAGAATTGGACATCTCCTACTACACCCACAAAAATACGTCAATTCTTAGGACTTGCCGGCTATTATCGGAGATTTATCAAAGATTTCTTGAAGATTGCAAAGTCTTTGACTGAATTAACCCAGAAAAACAAGAAGTATATCTGGGGCGAAGACCAAGAGACAGCTTTTTACTAAAACAGAAGCTATGTGAAGCTCCAATCTTAGCATTACCAGAAGGAAATGACGATTTTGTTGTTTACTGTGATGCATCCCATCAAGGTCTGGGAGCGGTGTTAATGCAAAGAGAGAAGGTTATTGCATATGCATCCCGACAACTTAAGCCTAATGAAGAAAACTATACCACTCATGATCTCAAATTAGGAGCAGTAGTGTTCGCTCTTAAAATTTGGAGACACTATCTGTATGGCACCAAATGTACTGTGTTCACTGATCATAAAAGTCTTCAACATATCCTTGATCTGAAAGAGTTGAATATGAGACAAAGCAGTTGGCTAGAATTGCTTGCAGATTACGATTGTGAAATTCGCTACCATCCTGGAAAGGAAAATGTTGTAGCAGATGCCTTAAGCCAGAAGGAACGAATCAAACCACTCCGAGTTAGATCATTAGTTATGACCATTCATCCAAAATTACCATCACAAATTCTCAAAGCTCAAACTAAAGCTCTCAAAGAAGAAAACATCAAGGCTAAAAACTTATGAGGAATGGACAAGTTATTTGAAATACGTCCTGATGGAACCTAATGTATCAAGAATCGAAGTTGGTTACCACTCTTTTGTAAAACTGAGAGACTGGATTTCATGCATGAGTCACGATAAATCCTAATAATCCATGTCACCCGGGTTCTGACAAGATGTATCAGGATCTTAAGAAACTCTATTGGTGGCCTAACATGAAGGAAATCATCGCTGAATATGTTGGCAAATGTTTAACATGTTCTAGAGTTAAGGTAGAATGTCAGAAGCCATCCGCTTACGTACACAACCGGAGATTCCTTATGTTGAAATAGGAGAGAGATCTCACAATGTATATCATCACCAAAACTGCTCCAAAACCTCAACGGACATGACACAATCTGGGTGCATTGCGTTGATCAGCCTTGATCCAAATCCGCACACTTCATCCCTACCCGAGAGACAGATAGTATGGAAACCCTTACAAGGTTATACATCAAAAAAATAGTCTCTCGGCATGGAGTGCTAATATCTATCATTTCAGATCGTCACAGTCATTTCACATCCAGATTCTGGAAATCATTACAAAGTGCTTTAGGTACTCAATTAGACATGAGTATGACATATCATCCCGAAACCGATAGACAAAGTGAAAGGACCATTCAAACACTCGAAGACATGCTTCGAGCCTGTGTTATAGATTTTTGGACACGAAGGATGGGCCAGACACTTGACCTTGCTAGAATTCCCTCATTCACTAACAATTACCATGCCACAGTATCAAGCAACACAATTTTAGCACTTTATGGTTGAAAGTGCAGATCACCTGGTTTCCTGGCCGAAGTTGAGATGTTCATCGTACAAGACCAAAAAATAATCCATGTAAAACCACTGAAAAGGATAGTGCAAAATTCGGGACAACGCTTCAAGCTGCAAGAGACCGGCAGAGAAGTTTATGCCAAAAAGACGTAAGCCTTTCTAGAAATTTTCAAGTCTGGTAAGATCGGTTATTTTAAAAGTGTCCACCTCGAAGAAGGTTGTCCCATCCGATCGAAAAACGAGGAAAGCTTAACCCCTCTGTACATTAGGACCAATCAAATCCATTGAACGGCTTGGCCCCATGTCATATAAACTAGAGCTTCTTGAAGAGCTCAGTAATTTGGTTCACAGTACTACCACATTTCTAATCTCAAAAATGCTTATTCTGACGAATCCATGTCATTCCCAATGAAAGACTTCGACTTGGATGATAAACTCAACTTTTGTAGAAGAACCAGTGGAGATCATGGATTGAGAAGTCAAGCAACTGAAACAAAGATTGTATTCCTTAACAAAGTAACATGGAAACTTAGTGTTGTATTATCCCCCCCCTAAAAGAGGACCAGAATTTACATGGGAATGCGAAGATCAAATTCGTGCCAAGTATCCACATCTGTTTTCAAACATCACTCCGGCATCCAACTAAATCAATGGGACGAGAATTTCTTATAAGGTAGGGAGACTAAACAACCTCTTAATTAATCATCAATGTAAATATCCATCTTTAAATTAGATGCACTGTAATATCCATCTATTATATATATACCACCTTTTACAGGGAAATTTTTGCTTTATCTTATTATTGCAACATAACTTGCATCTCTAAAGTAAACGAGCTCACGCAACCTCTACCAAAGCCGATCTATTCAATATTTATAAATACATGAAAACATCCTAATAGTCAAGTCTATATTCTAATATCATTTTTTAAAAAGTACATTGTCCTTTAACGTACTTTTCAAATGTTTACATACAAAACAAGCATTATACGTTAACATTTATATCAAAACCCTAATTATATGTAATGTATACATATAAAATGAATGTACAAGCCTTTAAAGCATGTGTACAAATATCAATACACAACATTTGAATATCTTTACCCTCCTAAATCAAGTTATAACTTTCTAAAGCTCAATGTACAAGTCAATGATGCAAGAAAACCTAATTAGGTCATTTAAGCTCTTAAATCACTTTAGTTTTTTACCACCACTTTAACACAAGGTACAAGCACTTAATGTATGACTTATAAACCCTAAACCTAATCCCTACATCATTCTAAAACCTAATTTAAAACCCTAAACCCTAAACAAAACCCTAAAACCCTAATTTCACTTTAACCTTAAAACTAAACCCTAAAACCTAATCCTAAACCTTAAACCTTAATCCTAAACACTAAACCATAATCCTAATACTAATCCTAAACCTTAATCTATCCTAAGCCCTAACCCTAACTCAAAATTAAAATCCTAAACCCTAAAACGAGTCCTAAACTAACCCGTGACCCATTTGCTTCCATTTTGACCCATTTTAAACCCAAGCACACATCCTAACACCTCAATCACCACTATGACTCACCAAGCAGGCACCCAAGTAGCTTACAAGCACCTCTATTCCTTTCCTTGGCCACCAAGCTTGCTACATCACCTCCTTGTTGCTCCTTTCTTGCCGCGGCCACATCACCCCTCCAAAACCCTTCCAACACTTCATAGCTACTAACCTAGCCTTGAAAACTCACCTCCTAGCCCTCTTCTAATTCCAGCACCCACAATATTTAGCCACCAATCACTTAAAACTTGTCTACTAGGGTCATTCAACCCTATAAATAGCCGCACCCTTCATACTTCTATCTCACACCTCTAAAACTCATTTCTCACAATTAATGGAGTTCTAAGCTGATCAAGGAAGTAAAGAAGATCCCATGAATATAAAGGTGATGAGCCACAGAAACTACAAGAGAGAAGAAGCCTTGCAAGGTTGTCTTTCCAGATCATACGAAACTCAAAAAGCTCCATATTTGACCTCTTTGAGCTCAAGAAGCCTAAGTCTCGTTCAATGAAGCTCGTTTTTCTTCTGATTTTGAATCCTTAATAAGTAATTATAATCATGTATGAACTCTGTTAAAGCTTTTAACTCAAAACCATGACGTGATGTGAATTTCTAAAACCACACGAAACCTTAAAACCCTAATTACTCGTTTTCTTTAAATCTACAAGCTAAACTTATAAGCTGTTGTTATAAGCTATTCCTATAAGCTTATTTATCATTTTATAAGCTTTTTATCAAGTCTTAAAAAGTCTTCAACCCAATCAATGTTAAATTTATAAACCCAAACACCCATTTTTGGTGAGTTTTATGCTCATAGCCTCTTTATTGGTTTTTATTTTTTTTTTTACAAAAAAAAATAAGCTATAAGCTCGTAAAACATTAATTCCTAATTATTTTAGCTTATTATATTAAGCATAAGCTATATAATATCATTTAGAATCAAAAAAATACCTTATTAAGATTCTTGGACTTGTTTGCAAATACTTTAATGCATAGGAGTGTATATTATCGTACTTTCTAAAAATTTATAACTAAAGGGGCTGAAAATGTCATTATTCTAAAGTTATAACTATAAGGACCTATTTTTCCAAGTTTCAAAGTTAAAGGTTTAAATTATATATACTTTATATATAAAGGACTAAAGTTGTAAAAGTTTATAAACCAAGGGTATATATTGCCAATTTTGCAAACTTAAAAATATAAATATAATAAATTTTATATAGAATGGTAGGAAACTATATTATTAAGTATATAAAAATCGATTTTATTAAAACCCGACACATTTATCGTTATTATTTGTAAATCGACGCATTATTTCGTTGTATATTTAACGTAATTTATCATCAACTAACTTTTGAAGAAACTTAAAATCTTATCTTATAACGTTACTAGGGAATTTTCATATGAAGGGATTCATTTGAGTTTCTCGTTTGACGAGTTTTGCTGGGTTTTGACGAAGTTAAAGTGCCCGGGCATCCTCAAACGATACTACATGGCCTCTGGATTATGATAGCCCGAACAGTGATACAATATTTCCATAATTTAATAAATCAAAGATATACGTTAAACTTTATGAATTTTAAAACATAAACTACACACTAAGCTTGACTTATCACCGGTAGGTTCTCATGACGAAGTTCTGTATACTGATGTCACTTGATATACCTTTGCCATCAATCTGATTTCCCTATACTGTTAAGGTGAGTTCATAGCCCGCTTTTAATCTCTTTGTAATATTTCCATAAACCTTGAGGGGGATACATTCTTAAACCATAAAATATTTTTCCAAATGTATGTTATTCTGATATATTATTGCCCAAGTCCTTTCCTCAAGTCTCGGTGCCATGACGCTTAGACGCATGATACTGTATTTCATAAGAATTGTAACTCATATGTCAATTATTAACATTATGGGTGTATAACAATGAAACCCAATCTTATGATGACTTGTATTCACAACTATTTATTATAAATCTAAATTTCACATCAACCATTGTGTTGACACTTTTTTAGCAATTTATCTCAGTACCAGAACATCTTATGGCACGGACCTTGAAGATGGCTATTAAAACTGTTTCATTCAAACTTTATTGTTTTCAAGTAATTATGGGGACTCTCTGTTTGTAAAAACTCTGAGTGAAATAAGAATCTGAATAACTTATCTTTTAAAAACGTCTATTTCTTGAGTCGTTTGTTCCCAATGACTATACGATGTCACTGATGAAATACATACCCATATTAGCTTTCGCTGCTATATGTCAAAAATGGGGGTGTTATATCATGCCAGTTTTCATACCACCAATCTTTATTCTTACATCGAACACTTTTACATTTTTTCCATATTTCTTCAAGAACTTGCCTTTTTTTTCCTCTCCAATCTTTATTTCGTATTCATCAGCAAGTTGTTCAATTTCTTTATGAAATACCCAATTGTATTCGTATAAACATCTTTCTAAAGGGTTTTAATCAAGATCTAATACCTCAGTAAACTGATCAATCACCCATGATCTGAATAAATCTTTCCTAACTGATTTACTTATGTCTAGGTGTCCTTTCTTAAGCTTTACCCATTCTTTAAAAGTGTTGTCTCTAGGCCTAGGTTTCTTATCATGAGAATTTTCATTACACCATTCTGAATACCTTTTGCTCCAAACAGAATCCTCAACCTGACAGCTACCATATCTTACTATTAAAAAGTTTGGAAGTGATACCCCACCCCTTTTCATTTCATTCCTTTCGTTGTTATTAGGGAAAAACTAATATTTTGTTTTACCAAGCTCATTGATCCTGTAAATTTCATGCCTCCCATCACATTTGTTCCTAAATAGGCTACAAGATGGCCAAGCCTTAAAGTCCTTATCACATTCTTGTATAATAGTTTTATAAAAATGTGTTGTAGCAGTGTCATCACTTATCTTCAATCTTTTAGTGATTGGTTCATCAGTGTTGATCGAGTTTAACATAAAGATTCCCTCAATAGGGGTGAAGTTAGGGTCATTCCTATTTATGTTAAACGTTACCCTCTCGTCACCTATCTCTACTGATATTTCTTTTTCAAAAACACTAATCTGGGTATGAATGGTAGCCAAAAAGGGTCTTCCTAAAATGATAGTTGAATTGGGGGTTTGATCTAGAATTACGAAGTCAGATAGGAACAAGAATTTATCAATTTTTACGAGTATGTCTCTAACTATCCCAAGTGGTGCCCTTTTTCTCATATCTGCCATTTCCACCAGCATTTCGATCTCACTAAGGTTTGTTAATTCCAAGTACTCAAAAATATTCCTAAGTAGAACATTTACACTAGCTACTAAATTGGCCATAGCATAAAAGTTAAAGTTACCGATGGTGCAGGGAAGAGTAAAATGTCCTGGATTAGATTCCTTCGTAGGTAGTTGATCATTGGTGTTTTCTTCCTGAGAGTCAGAGAGGAAGGATATTATGTGGAGATTCTTAATTTTCTTAGGAGAGTTGGGTCCCTCATGTTCAATAATTACTACCTTTGCTTGTTCGGATTTTTCCTTCCTGGAACGGAGTTCTTTGGTTAATTGCTCGATCTAGGATTCTAAGTTTTTAAGTGAGGCATTTTGGTTCCTAGTGTTAATCTCGGAATTCTCTTGAATCTTTTTAATCCACACCTCCATTTTAGTACTTCTTCGAGCAGATTCCTCTTGATGCTTAGCCAATAGTTCTTCTAAGCTTTTTGTTAGACACTGGTTACTCGAAGAAACAAAACCGCTTTTCCATATCGTGTAAGATATTAGAAAAAGACTCGGTCACACCCCGAGTAATTATATCGTTTATTGTTGCTCTAGAGTTAAGTAGTTAATGTATAATGGTTCGGGTAATGGCCCGGTTAGTAAACCCAACATGTTAAGCCCTTTACCAATGCCCTAGGCGTTTACAATTGTAAATATAAGGAAAAAGCACTATTCCATGTCCATTGAAAGGTGGTGTTAGTCATATTCATTTAATACAATAACATTTCTCACCAAGAGAAGTTTATCCCTCACTTCTCTCTTGTCAGATACTTGGAGCTAATCCTCTAGTCCATCGATATGTTATTACATATTTCCAATCTACAATTTTGGTATCATCGCAACGCAGGAATTAATAGCTAGAATGTGAGGCGATTCATGTGAAGTATAGATTGTAAAAGTTTGTTTTTGAAGTTTAATAGAGACAGTTCTATGGTTTTCTTTGATTCTCGACATTTGTGATGTAAAGTACAAGTTTTTACAGAAGCAATAAAGCCTTCTAGTTCGCCAAGTTATTGCAAAAGAAACCAGCGAAAAAACGATTCGAAAATGGTGATTTAAAGGTGTTTTAGGTGAAAAAAAAACCCAATTTTTTCCATTCTTCTAGCGAGTTAGGCTACTGTTCATTGATCTTCCTAGCGAGTTAGATCACTGTACTGGTGGAGATTGTCCGGAACAGAACACGAGGTCAGAGGAAGTAATGTGCTAGCGAGTTGTTTGTTTTGTGCA
Organism: Tanacetum coccineum; assembly: GCA_026074375.1. NCBI lineage: Eukaryota > Viridiplantae > Streptophyta > Magnoliopsida > Asterales > Asteraceae > Tanacetum > Tanacetum coccineum. The sequence goes on along the minus strand of BQNB010007828.1, from coordinate 71,421 downwards.
GGTAGCGATTAAACAGGTAGCGAGTTACCAAGGTAGCGAGTTTACAGGTAAAGCTGATTACACAGGAAGCAAGTATACACGGTAGCGCGTAAATATCCTAGCTGCGTACCAAGTAATATAAGCAGACTTTTAATCTAGCGACTTGTGAACAAGGAACTCTGTCAATATAATCATCTTGCCAGCGGAGTTGTCAACTCTCTTCCACGAGTTAAGCATGAGCGAGTTACAGGTTTTTGAGAGATTCTTTTCTATAGCGACATGTTGAGAAAGGAAACTCTGTCAATTTAATACTTGCGCAAGCGAGTTAATCTAACTCTTTTCCCACGAGTTACCTCCGAGCGAGGTATTGATTTTTGGATATTTGAACTAAATTCTTCAACGTGTACGAAATCCTAACGAAACCTTTACAGAACGATTCATCACCATTTCACACAATCAATCAATCACTTTTACTAACAATCACTAAACATTGTATCGAATCAGGACTTAATCATATCACAATCAATTTAAGAAAGCCTAGAAACAACGGAATCAACATCCAATGTGCTGGTAACAGAATACCCGTACCACCTATTCTTATAGGCACTGGACTTTGCAATCATGCAACACCGTATTCGACAGTATTGTCGGGGTAAAAGAGAAATATGTATGAACATTTTGAAGTAATGGGGGGGTGAGGGGGGGTGGAGGTGCAGATTGAAACAGGAACCATACTATATGGTGACATTTCGGGCAACACAAATTAGAAGGGACAAAAGGTGCCCCCCAGATCAGGATGTCCAGAACGACCACGAGTCTAATCAACTAGTCACCTAAAGATAAAGTGAAAGGTACAATGCAGTCATTCGAAGCAACGAAACATCCTACTCTCAAGGGCCCTGCCAAAAAGATATCTACTCTCTTATCAAATCATTAACGCCGATGCAAAGGGACAAAAGGGACAACAGTGAAGAAAGCATACTGTGAAAGATCAATTCCAAAACAAAAGTCGGACCGTGTACTCACAGACAGAAATCTGACTTAAGAACACTATCCGACCAGAACAAGGGAGCACCCATTCACGACTACTATGTACTGGTTTGCCAAACACATCAAAGGACATGCGGAACATCAAGGAAGACCATGTCTAGAATGCAGTTTGAACTCCAAGTTTGTGAACAACAAGTGCTGAATTGGTAGATATGTATACAGCAGTGAAACATAACGAGAAGTATTGATGGACTCCAACTATGATCACTGTATGCTTAATCTGAAGCACATCCCGGAGAAACAAGTCCGAATGACAACCAAAATGAAATTTGGAAACGTAATCACTCAACCCAAATGCTATGGAACCACTTGCATTGAATGTGTCAAATGCTCACACCAGCAGACTATTCACAGAATCAACTATAACTCAAACCATCCACAGAATGTTCCACTATACTTTGTTGACAAACAAAAGAAACTACTCAAACTTGATCGGGACTCTCTCTAACATACAGACTTAAATTGATAAAATTAACCATCACACCTGCCCTACTCTAAACAGACCAAACACACAAAACATACCTACCTCAAGACAAACATCAACTCAGATACATCATCAAATACAAGGAACCAAGCTACAGTTCATGACGGGAGAGTTGTGTATCTAGAAAGTTACAGTGTCGACAGAAAAGACGGTAAGGGGACCATGCACTGGGAGGAGGTACCGCAGGTAATGGGGGAGAGCACATACCAAGAAGTTTGTGGAATGCAAAACCAAGGAGTCACAAGGCATATAAGGCAACAACTGCTAACACAATACGGTATAGGCCACAAAGCAAGAAACAGCACACAACCTAAGCGTCCAACATAACTCCGATAATCTTCTACAGATAAATTGATAGCAGATTGCACGCTCAGGAGCAATTGGGGGAGGGCACATGTAAGTACTCGCATAACAAGTAAAATATGCGTGGAGGACCAAGACAACACTATTGAAAGCTAGCATATGTCAAGTGCTCCCCCCTTAAACTGTGTCAAACTCCCACCCTGATGCCCCCGGGCTAAACACGCACCACACAATGAAGCTAAATGCAACCTGGATGATGAAGCTGCTCCCACGACACAAACGATCATGGCTAACCTAAACACAGAGGAACTAAGAATCAGCCAGACACTCCGATCCATACATATCAACGAGTCTCAACGGACCCCTCCCGCAGCTCCCAATCAGGAAGCAGGGTAATAGAGGACCAGCCGCAGAACCACGAGCTGCAAGACCGTATGAACAACCCAACAATACTAGCCGTTCATGTTAAACTCACCAGCACAATATCCTAGTGAAAGATAGAAATGATCCCTAAATAACATGAGTATATCAAAAAGGACAGACGGGTCAGTCCAATAGAACAAAGTAAAGTATCTTCTTGTTCCCCAAAAACAAAAAAAATGAAATGTCATACATATCTTCTATTAACAATGCGCCACACCGACACCGCTAAGACCCCCCTCTCCACTCAACTCAGCTCAAAACAAACTACAAATCAGGGTATGCCACCCAACCTTTGTGCGCTGTGAACGCAACAAGTCGCCCCCTTCCTCCGGTCAACACACCACTTGTCCCCACCCCAACTCGGCAGGTCTGCCCCTCTCTCTCATTCCCTGCGTCAAGTACAAAACACATTCCCACTCACCCCCAGCCGGTTAGGTCGACCCCAGGGAAAAATACTGAAATATAAGCACACAGCTATCTATTTCTTGTGTTCAACTCGTAGTCTTTGATTCTTCATTAAATATCATCATGTATGCATCATTTGGAACAGAAGATACATTACTTTGTACAATTGGCACTGCGTTGTCCTTTACATACTGTTTCATACGTGAACATATAACTAACACCGTTAATAATTTGCATGTGAGTTAACAACGTAGTTTGGTTGTACATCGTCATGCATCTCGTGTTCTTCATGATGTTCACAAACAGCATCCTGATAGTGATCATGGTCGTGTACCTAATCTCCGAATCATAAGACAGATCGGCTTCATCATAAACAAGATCCACAGATAATAGGTTAGCCATGAACATAGTTTGTGTCGTGGGAGCCTCATCAACATCTGAATCAAAAGCATCACAGTTATTAGCTTGAAACTCGTTGTCCACATTGAGTGCTAAATCCTAAACATGTTTCTCCACCACATCACATCAATAGTGTTAGTCTTGCCACCCGCAATAAACAATAACTGTCACTCTTCCAATGCCACCCCATTCTCCTGAGCTTGCATCAGCAACATCTTATCTTTTTGAAGTATTCGGAGTTCTGTGGACGCTTGGGTTGAGTGCAGTTTCTTGCTATGTGGCCTATACCGTTGCAGTTGTAGCACTTAATCTGCCTTGCTTGACCTGGATTAGCATTCCCAACTCTGTTTTGTGCACCCCCATAACCAGCTGCACCTCCACCCCGTGCATTGTTCCCCTGACCTCTATTCTGTCGACCTTGAACATTCGGAACCACAACTCTCCCATCATGAATTGTAGCTTGGTTCCTTGTATTTGATGAAGTTATGAGTTGATTGTTTGTTTAAGGTAGGTATGTTTTGTATGATTGGGTGAGTAAGGCAAGTGTGCAGGATAAAATATCAATAAAGTTGTATTGTTAGAGAGAGTCCCGAAATCAAGTGAGTGTTTTTTCAACAAGTTATACTGAACATATGTGATGTTGAGTATAGATGATTGTGAATAGTGCTGTTGGTGTGAGACATTTGACATCAAAGCAAGTGGATCCATAGTGTGTTGAGTGAATCGATCCAACATCATATTTGTTTCCATTGCTGTTTTCTCGTTATTGCTTCAGATAAGCCATACAACTGACATAGTTGGAGTCCCTCAATCTCTGTTCATTTCACTTCTGTAACAAAATCAACCCCATCAGGCAACATGTTGTTCACAATCTTTGAGTTTAGTTGCATTCTGGACATGGTCATCTTGATGTCTCGCATGTCATTGATGAGTTTGGCAAACCAGACATAGTAGCGGAATGTATTCTCCCTGTTCTGACGGAATGTCAAAGTCATCATACAGATGTAGATTCACGGTCCTACTTTTGTAATTAGACCTTTCCAGAAGCATCTTCACATTGTCCCCATATGTCCTTTGTCATCCGGCCGTAATGATTGATAAGAGAGAAAGATATCTTATGGCAGCCCTTGAAGTATTGGGGGTGGGGGGGGGGTGGGGTGGGTGGGGGGGGTGAGGGGGGGGGGGGAAGTGGGGGAGGGGGGGGGGGGGGGGGGGTGGGGGGGGGGAGGGAGTGGGGGGGGGGAAAAGAGGGAGGGGGATGTTCGTTGCTCGAATGTCAGCATTGTACCTTTCCTTATCTTCAGGTGACAAGTCTGAATAGACTCGTGGTCGTTCTGGACCTAGATGTGGGGCACCTTCAGTCCCTTCAGTTAGTGTTTCCCGAAATGTCCCCATCTAAAATGGTCTTCTCAATTGACTTCAAAATTTCATACCATTCTCTTTACCCCCGACAATACAGCAATACGTTGTTGCCATGATCAAAGTCATCCTATCAAGCATAGGTGGTCCCCCGGTATCTTAACCAGCACATTGGATGTATTCCGAAAAGATTAGCTATCTAAATATGATTTAAATGATTAAGTGACGACCACAATGAATAGTGATTGTAATGTTAAAAGGATGATTAGATTGTGTGAAATGGTGAATTGTTGTAAAGGTTTGTTAGGATTACACGTTGAAGAATTTAGTTCAAAAATCCAAAAAATCAATAACTCGCTGGAGGTAACTCGCTGGAAGAGAGTAGATAACTCGCTGGCAAGAAATTAAATTGACAGAGTTCCTGTTCACAAGTCGCTAGAAAAGAATCTTCAAAAACCTGTAACTCGCTATGCTTAACTCGCTGGAAGAGAGTAGACAACTCGCTGGCAAGAAATTAAATTGACAGAGTTCCTGTTCACAAGTCGCTAGAAAAAGATCTTCAAAAACCTGTAACTCGCTAGTATCTAACTCGCTACCTGTAACTTGCTACCTGTAACTCGCTACCTGTAACTCGCTACCTGTAACTCGCTACCTGTAACTCGCTACCTGCACAAAACGACAACTCGCTGACACAGTACTTTCTGACACAGTGTACGATTCCGACAACTCGCCAGTACAGTGATCTAACTCGCTAGGAAGATCAACGAACAGTAGCCTAACTCGCTAGAATGAAAAAATTGGTTTTTCACCTAAAAACACCTAAAAATCACCCTTTTGAACGTTTTTGCCTGGTTTCTTTTGCACAACTTGGTACTAGAAGGCTATAGCAACTATAAAAACATGAACTTTAACATCACAAATGTCGAGATCAAAGAAAACCAAGAACAAGACTATAAACCTTCAAAAACCAAACTTTTGATCTAAACTAACCAAGAAAACGCACACACAATCTAGCTAATCATCCCATGTGCTCTGATACCAATTGTAGGATATTGGAAATCATAACACAATCGAATGACTAGAGGATTAGCCAAGTTCTAGAAAGAGAAAGTGAGGGATAACTTTCTAGAGTGAGAAAATGAACTTGTATAAATGAAATGACTAACCCACCTCTTCCATGGCATGGAAAAGGCTTTTATAATTACAATTGTAACCGGCCTAGGGCCTTGGTAAAGGGCTAACATGTTGGGTTTACTACCCGGGCCATTACCGAACATTATACATTAACTACTTAACTACGAGCAACAATAAACGATAAAATACACGGGGTGACCGAGTCTTTTTCTAATATCTAACAGATATGGAAAGAGCGGTTTGTTTCTTCGAGAACCAAGATGTCAAACAACATCCCACGAACGTACAAATACCGCTAGTGCTTTTTTGATCCACATAATCTCCCGCGATCAGAGTCGGCATATACTACGGTTTCTATGCCGGTCCCCTTAGGATACCATAATCTTAAGTGCGTAGTGCCTTTAATGTATTGGAAGATACGTTTAACCGCTTCAAGGTGAGAGGTTTTGGGAGCCTCTTGAAAGCGGGCACAAAGGCAGACACTAAACATGATATCGAGCCTACTTGCCGTTAGGTATAATAAATTACCTACCAAGTCTCGATACTTGGTACTATCTACCGACTCACACTCTTCATCTTTCGTGAGTTTAGTATCGGAGGACATGGGGGTTTTCATTGGTTTAGAATCTTCTAGACCAAAATTTTTAAGCATTTCTTTAAAATACTTAGATTGATTAAAGAATATACCATCTTCCATTTGTTTAATTTGTAATCCAAAGAAGAAGTTAAGTTCACCCATCATGCTCATCTCGAACTCGTCATGCATGATTTTTGTGTAAATTCAATCACACAAGTCTTGACAAACGAACCGAGATATAAATGTCATCGACATATATTTGAACAATGATGAGATTTGAACTTTTCTTCTTAGTAAAAAGAGTGTTATCTACCATTCTTATTTATATTCATGTTTAATAAGAAAGCTCTTAATCTATCAATACCAGCTTTGGTTCTTGTTTAAGACCATATAAAGCTTTCTTTAATTTATAAACATGATCCGGTTTTTCAAAATCAATGAATCCCAGAGGTTGTGCCACGTATACCTCCTCATTGATAAAACCGTTTAGGAATGCACTTTTTACATCCATTTGGAATAATTTAAAATCTAAGGCGCAAGCATAGGCTAATAATATCCTAATAGATTCAAGTCTAGCAACCGGGGCATAAGTTTCATCATAATCGATGCCCTCTTGTTGGTTGTAGCCTTGAGCAACTAACCTAGCCTTATTTCGAGAAACAAACCGATCTCGACTAACCTTATTCCCTAAACAACACCACTTAGTTCCTATAATTGTCATATTCTTAGGTTGTGGAACTAACTCCTAAACGTCGTTAGCAATGAATTGATTTAATTCTTCTTGCATGGCGACTATCCAACTTTCATCTCCTAAGGCTTCATTCACATTCTTAGGTTCTATAGTTGATATAAAACAAAAGAAGTTACTTTGGTTTTGGGCTTGAGACCTAAGGGTTCATTGGTTAAGGTTTCCTATAACATTTTCTAAGGGATGGTTCCTAGATTCCTTAATTTAACTATTTGTCAATCTCTAATGCTTCATCCTCAACAACATTTTCTAGGTTTTTCTTTTCGGTTTCCCTAATAGCTTCTTCTTCATCTAAGTCATCATCCACCAAGGGTGATGTCTTAGAGGGTTTGAGAGTTTCATCTAATGTCACGTTGATGATTTCCCTTCGATTTTCCTAGGTGTTTATTACGAATAATATAGTGCTTTACTATCTTGGGAAGTAACCAGAAAGACACTTTCGTATGACTTTGGGTCAAACTTGGTAAGGTAGTCTTTTGTGTTCAAAATGAAGCACTTGCTTTCAAACACTCTAAAATAGTCACGAGTAGGTTTCCTACCTCTCAAGATTTCAAAGGAGTTTTTCCGTAGAGTGCTTTAATTAGGATTCGGTGAGAATATATGTTGAAGTATCTAGCGGCCGATTTTACACCAAAACTTATGTTGGTAACCGTATTCCCTTGTTCAACATGGTTCTACTCATTTCCTGAAGTGCCCTATTTTTCCTTTCAACCACGTTATTTGATTGAGGAGTGTGTGGAGTCGAGAAGTTATGAGTAATACCATTGGAATTACAAAACTCTCCAAATTGCACTTCATTATCAAATTCTCTACCGAGGTCGGTTCTTTATTTGACACTATTATACATCCTAATTGATTTTGGAAATTTTCTACTAATATTTTAAAAATTATGATCGAAAGCTTCAGTTTTTATTCATAAGAAGCTAGTCCAAGTATACTAGATAGTCCATCTACTGTAACACCCTCATATTTGACATATAGCAGCGGAACGCAATCCAGGGTATTTACTTTAGAAACATAGTCCACAATAAATAGAAAACGACCAAAAGGACATTTTTGGAAAGATAAGTTATCATTCATTTAGTCTTCAGAGTTTTTACAAAAGAGTCCCAAAATAACATTTCAAAACATAAAGTTGTATGGAAAAACAGGTTTGAACGTCCTCAACGTATTGAATGATACTTGTGACAGAACAAAAATTTAAATGATAATAGGCCAAATACAATCTATCTAAAACCCCAAATACTTCATGAATCAAAGTTCACTTTATGTTTTGAATGATACTTGTGAAAATATCGTATCACTGTTCGGGCTATCATAATCCAAAGGTCATGTAGTAAACGTTTGAGGAGCTAGGACACTTTAAATCGTAAATCCAACAACTCATCAATACGTCTACTCAAATGAAACCCCTCACATGAAACTCCCTAGTAATGTGATATGTTATAGATTAAATGATAAGGTTTTATCTTTTTAAGTTTCTTCAAAAGCTACGGAAGATAACTTATGATAGATAATAAACATAATTGTTTTATAAGTTTCGATCGATGAAATGATAACGATAAATGTGAGTCGTTTTATAAAATCGAGTCTTATAATATTTCATATATTTTTAATAATTAATATAAAAATATTACATTTAAACCTTTAAGAATGTAAAATGATAATATATACCCTTGGATTTTTATAAATATATATATAAATTATATATATATATATATATAATATATAAATAATATATAACAAAGTTAATCCTTTTAATATAAATTTTAAAATCTTTAAACCCATAACTTTAAAGAATGGCACAAACAGTCCTTGCGAGTTCATAAACATTAGGAAAATTAACAATTTTTCAAGCCCCTCTAGTATATGTTTCAAGAATTTACAATAAATACCCCTTGCATGAAAACATTTGCTAATTCAAGTCCAAAATCCATAATATTGATATTTTTAAAATCCAAAAGAGTTTTACAGCTTATGGCTTACTAGAATAAGCTAAAATAATTAAGTATAAAAGCTTAAAGCTTAATAGAAAAGAGCTTGTGAGCTTAAAAATCCAAAAATGGGTTCGTTATGTTTTAAAATGTAATAACCCGATGGGTTAAAGGCTTTAGAATATATTATTTTATTTAAAGCTTATAGAAATAGAATAAATGACGCATATGAAATACGCTTATTAAAATAGCTTATGGCTTATAGCATGTTAGATACACAAAAGAGCTTTTTAATGGGTTATTAGAGTGCCGTTTTGGTTTAGTGAAAACCAAATGAGTTAAAGCTTTAGGTTTAAGGCTGATTTCAAGAGATCATAAGGATGTATAATAGCTGATGTAATACATTTAAAACAATACAAATAGTTAATATAGAACCAGGTGAAGACTTACAAAAGCCTTGAATGGAGTTCGAAATTTATGAAAATTGGTCGACCACAATTTAATTTATGAAACAAAGACTTCTTATCTTCTTTAAAATTATTGCTTCTACTTACTTATAACAATCTTTCTTCTCTTCTATGGCAAAAGGTTAATACAATAATAGATTTTTAAGGTTGAGATATGAAGTTTTTGAGATTGTGTGAATTGAAAGTGTATGTAGTATGCTGCAATGATATAGTGTAAAGAAAAGCGTATTAGCCCAAGTTTACTTGGATTGGTGACAAGTTTAACTGGAGTGGTGGCCAAGGTGGATGTAAGAGTAGTGACCAGGTAAATATCTAGGGTGCAAGGAGGTGATTCATGAAGCCTACTTTGAGGTGCCTTGATTTTTTAGTTAGAACTAGATTTAGTGTTTAGGTTATCATCTAGGGTTTAGGTTAGAAACTTAGGGTTTTAGCTTTCTAGGTGTTTAAGGAGTTTAAGAATAGGGTTTATATAATGTAATCTTATGCGGTTAGAGTTTATCTGCGTTTAGAAGTTATGCTATAAGTCTGATTGTAACGTTGTGTTTAAAGTGCGTGGTAAGAAAAAACATGATTTTGAAGGGAAAATGACCTAGTTTGAATTCTAGTGCATGTTTAAACATGTATACTTTGATCTTTAGGGATTTGTACATTAGGATTTCTTTGGAGGGAGATTAATATTCACAATTTATGATATGTCCACTTGACACATGACCTTTGCCCGCTTAAACATTCACTTTGATACTGTAAACATCTCATATAATTAGGGTGTTGATAAAAAACGTTAACGGTTAGTAACATCCGTTTTGTAATAACGTTTTAAAAAGTACGTTTAAATATATAATGTATGCATAAAATAGAGTTTAAAACATAATAGTTTGACATATTAAAAACGTTACTAGCTAAAAACATTGATGAAATTGGCAATAAGGTAGGTATGCATGAGCTCGTTTACTTAGTTATCAAGTAATACGTTTTACATAGAGACGGAATAAAGCAAACATATTCCTGTGAAAATGGTTGTACTAGATTTATAAGTGAAATTATACATTGATGACAATTGCATCTAATTTAATAGATGGATAAATACATTGATAAAAATCTTAATGGGAGATTATACGTCTCCCAACCTTAAAAGGAAATCTCGTCCCGAGATTTAGTTGGGATGATGAAGTGATTTTTGAAAATAGATTGATATACCTATCACAAATTTTGATCCTTCGCATTCCCCCGTTAAATTCTGTCATCTTTAGAGTTCTATCTTACTCTAGACTATAGTGAGAAACGACTTATGTCTTATTATTGTTTGACTTCACGATCCCATAATTTTCCACTTTCTTCCTCAAAATTGATGAGTCATCGAGCCAAATCTCTTTTATTGGAATGACGAGAGATTCATCAGATAGGCATTTCTTTAGATTAGAAACGTGGATAGTACTGTGGACACTATTGAGTTCTTCAGGAAGCTCAAGTGTGTATGCCACTGGGTCGACCCTTTTAAGAATCTTAAATGGTCTAATGTACCGGGGGTTAAGCTTTCCTCTTTTTCCGAATCGAATGATACCTTTTTGAGGTGACACTTTTAACATAACATGATCTCCAACTTGGAATTCCAAAGGCTTTCGGCTTATATTGGCGTAACTTCTTTGCCGGTCTCTTGCAGCTTGCAAGCGTTGTTGAATTTTTACTATCTTTTTGGTGGTTTCATGGATTATCTTTGGTCTCGTAAGTTGAACATCTCCAACTTCGGCCCAGCAAACAGGTGATTGACACTTTCGACCATAAAGTGCCTCGAATGGTGCTACCTTAATACTGGCATGGTAACTGTTATTGTAAGAAAATTCTATCAATGGTAAGTGTCTTTCCCATCCTTTTCCAAAATCTATAACAAAGGCTCGAAGCATATCTTCGAGTGTTTGGATGGTTCTTTCACTTTGTTCATCGGTCTCAAGATGATATGCCGTACTCATGTGTAATTGAGTACCCAAAGGATTCTGCATTGACTGCCAGAATCTGATGTGAAAAGACTGTCACGATCCGAGATATGGATTATCGGTACTCAAAAAAAAACATGCTTGAAAACTATTTCTTTTTTATTTTTATATACAACCTTGTAAGGGTTTCCATATTATCTATCACTTTGGTAGGGATGAAATATGTTGATTTGGTAAGGCGGTCTATAATGACCCAAATTGTGTCATGTCCGCTTGTGTTTGGGTAGTTTTGTAACGAATTTCCAACGTTATTCATTCCCATTTCCCATGGTAAGGAATATTTTGGTGTTGTATCTGTAAGCCGGGAGTGCTTTCTGACATTCTTGCTTTAATTCTAAAGCATGTTAAACCTTTGCCAACATATTCATCAATGATGCCTTCATGTTAGATCCACCAAATAGAGTATTTCTTTAGGTCCCTGATACATCTTGAGTCAAACCTGGTGAATGCGAATACTTTATTTTAGACTGATGCATGATTAAGTCCCTACAAATTACCAAAGAGTGGAAACCAAACTTCGATCTTGATACAACGGGTTCCATCAGGACGGTAACTTCAAAATGCATTTGTCCATTCCTCGTAGGTTTCTCACTTTGATCGTTCTCTACTTTGATCGCCTCAGTTTGGGAGCTCGAGGATTTGTTATGAGGTAATTATGGGTGAACTGGTCATGACTCTAATTCCCTAACTGGAGTGGTTATTGATTCGTTCTCTTCCAGCTTAAGGCATCCATCTACAACATTTGCCTTCCAGGATGGTAACGAATCTCACAATCATAATCTGCAAGCAATTCTAACCAACAGCATTGTCTCATGTTCAACTCTTTCTGATCAAGGATATGCTGAAGACTTTTATGATCGATGAACACAGTACACTTTATGCCATACAGATAGTGTCTCCAAATTTTAAGAGCGAACACAACTGCTCCTAATTCCAGTCGTAGTGTGGTATAGTTTTCTTCCTAGCGCTTAAAGTTGTTGGGATTCAAATTCCAATAACTTTTTACTCTTCATTAAACACTGCTCCCAGGCCTGAATGGGATGCATCTCAGTAAATAACAAGTCATCATTTCCTACTGGTAATGTCTAGATTAGGAGCTTCACAAAGTTTTTGTTTTACCAATTAGAAAGCTAACTCTTGGTCTTCTCCCTAGATATACTTCTTGTTTTTCTGGGTTAATTTAGTCAAAGACTTTGAAATCTTCAAAAAATCTTTGATAAATCTTTGATAGTAGCCGGCAAGTCCTAAGAATTGCGTACTACAATAGGTGTGTAGAGATGCCCAAGCTTAACAGCTTTAATCTTGCAGGTCAACATGCAAAATCTCCTTGACTATCAATTATGTGCCCAAGAAACTGCAGCGTTACTAAACCAGAAATCACATTTGATGAACTTGGCATCATAAATCTCCTCCTTTTTGAGTAATTCCAAGATTATTCTCAAGGTGAATTTCTTGTTAATTCCATTATTAACGAGAGTAGATGAGAATATCATTGATGAACACTATCACAAATTTATCCAAGTATGGTTATTGCAACACACGTTTCATGAGAACCAGTGTGAACACAGCAAGGCGCATTCGTTTAAACCAAAATGGCGTGCACTCAATGAGAATTCATAGTGTCCGTACCGCATTTTGAAAGCAGTCTTGGAAATATCTTTATCCTTGACTCTCAGTTGATAAGCCAAACCTTAAGTCAATTTATATGAGAAAACTCCTTGACCTTGGAAGTGCTGCGTCAAATAAGTCATCCGATCCTGGTAATGGGTAACGATTCTCTACTGTGATTATTCAGCTCCTGATAAATTGATACACATTCTGAAAGAACCGTCTGTTCTTTTTTAACAAATAAACACATGAGACTCCCCAGGGTGAATAAACTAGGGTCGGATAAAACCTCGGTCTGCTAACTCTTATTTAGTTGGTCCCCGATAGTTCCTGCATTTCGAAAGGAGCCTAATCTGTAGGGTGCTCGAGCTACTGTGCTGCTCCTGAAATTAAATCCGATTTGAAATTCTTACCTTGGTGAAGCTAGAGGAAAGGCCAGTTAGATCTTTGGGGAAACAACTTCTAGAAATTCTCGTGACTACTGTGTATATCTTCCAATCGAGTTATCTCGTCAGACTTCTTTTCCATTACTGTGAGCTACAAAAACTTGATATCCTCAGGATATAATACGCATTCGGTGTATGAATACAAGATAAAGGCTATAGTCGGTGTTTTTTACTTTTGGTGAACACCTCAGATGATCAAAATTTTCACATCGATGGGGATTAATCGATTTCAATTCTCGTCACAGATAATTCTAGCATGATACATAGATAACCAATCCAATACCAACTGACCGACCAAGTTAAAACTACTGAGCTAAATCGACATGAGCTCAATTTGAAGTTGTTTTAGCAAGGGAATTATACCCCCAAGGGTGCAACCCTGGAATAACTGTAGTATGCCTACTAGGAATTCCATCAGCCTTTCAATGTCGGTAAGTAGTATCTAGTGTAAATTGGTGGGATACTAATCTTAGAAGTAAGAAGATATGGAAACAAAAACTTTTATCGCTCCCTGAATCAAAGTAAATACTTTAGCTAGATGTTGATTAGAAGGAAACGAACCCTGACACGTTCGTCTTGGTGAGCGTCTTGATCCCTCAGCAAGGTATTCTCTCCAGGTAATGTTGGTTATGCCGTTTAGGAGCACTGCGTGTTTCTGAGTAATGACCCTTTTTCTCCACAGTGCAATGACAAGTTACCTGACACTGGTTGCAGGTTGCTTCTATTGGTATGGCCCTTTGTTTCAGCAGTTCCTGGAGTCTCAGATGACCTACCTTTGTTACAAGTCTGAACTTGACATTGATCAAGGTCCATACTGTGTATGGCAGTGTACTTAATTTACACAAGGAAAGCTTCCTGTATACCCATAATTTTCAGTTGGGGCGGCAGCATAAGCCTTGACAGTTTTCTTGTCTTGCTATGTCCTGCTAGTGGTGGTGATCGCTTAGATGCGGTTTGCTGTGTATACCGGTTACGTTTTGAGGTCAAGTTGTTTCGTTGAAGAAGATCTTCTATCATCAAACCTTTTCGTTTATCGATCATTGTTCTTTGCACAGAATTGTGATTTTTTTACTTAATCCCATTAAACAACAGGGTTATGGTTAAGGCTTTCCTCCAAAGTTTGAGGCTTTAGAAGCGGTAAAATTTCTTTCAACCGCTTCTGGGTAACCCCCCAATGAAATACTTTCCATAAGTTTCCTTAGGAATTTCGCTCCCCATAGTGGGCATAAGATTGCCAATTCCTTAATCCTTCTAACGTAAGTCCATGAGATCAATTTCATTCTTACATTCAGATTGTAAAATATCATCTTTCATTTTTCTTAACCTACGTTTCTGGGGAGACAATACTTCTTTTATTATAAGGAGCTTTGTTAAATTCAGACCAAGTGATCTTGTAGGCTTCCTCTATTCTAATAGGCTGGGCGAATGAATTCCACCAGGATAAAGCTTCTTCAGTTAGAGTACCAGTAGCAAATTTCACTTTGCAGTCCTCGGTACAGACATGCAACTGGAAAATTAATTCATTCGTTTAAACCAGCGAGAGAACTCAACAACGCCTTCCATACTGAAATTGAAAGGTTGGCAGCTCATAAACTCTTTGTAGCTATATTTTCTTGCTATAGGAATTTCTCTTGGTCCGGTGTTCCTATTGGTATTGTCAGCATTTGCCATGGTAACAGCTTGTGCTTTCAGTGCTGCGGAAACACTATCAGCAACTAGTTTCTTGATGGCGGCTTGAGTCATGGGTGGTGCTGCAGATGTTGATATCCTCTTTGGAGCCAATCTATCAGCATTCACAAGACAACACACAATAAGAATCATATCACAAGTTATTGTCAAAATCTTCATACATAGTGGTATTGAAATTATTTGACACGTCATTGTATGGATTCTTATTTGGCACAAGTTCTAACAAAGAAATACACATCTTTTGATATTACTTTGCAGGATATAACGGAAAATTTTAGAATGGACACTCTAACAAGCATCTAACTCATTAGGTTTCTCGGGGACTGGTTCACTTTCTAGTGGTTTCAGTATGATACCGCGACCACTTAGATAACTCATTATGGATCATACCGTACATGAGTAATCGTAATACAGGACATAGGATAGACAACCACGATAAACATAAATCGGTATCATAAAACAGCGAGGTATAATGGAATCACCACTGTATTAAGTCATAAACAACTTGTCTACATATTTTACATAGTCAAAATTTAACAAGTGTCATTATTTATGCCACACATCCAGTGGTTGGATTCTAACAAAAGCTGTAAATAACAAAGATCTAGTCTAGTAGTCTGGTGGTCCTCCCTGTGGTTCTTGAGCTTATGGATCTTGTCAAAGATTCTGCATATCTGATCGGTGTCGAACCTGAATATCCTGGAAGAGTACTCTATAGTAGAAGTCCTACGCAGCAAGAACATATCTTTCCATCATGCTTAATTGCTCTCTTTAAAAATTCAAAATCTTAGTACGGATTCTAAAGTAATGGGAATCTTGAAGTTCGGTTTCTAGTTTTTTAAAATCTCGTTGTATGATTACTCGACCATTACCAAGACCTTTTATCTTATCTTCCATGTGCTCAATGCGCTCAAGAGGAAGCTCATCTAAGTGATTCAAAATAGTCTCGATCTGTTCCTCATGACGTTCCAGATGCGTCTTATGAGAACTTTATCCAATCTCAAATACTTGAGGTGGGGTAGAGAAATCAGTAGAGGAGGGTGATAGGAAACGGGCTCGTTTCTGAGGTGGTAAAATCTCTTCGGGAAGAAAGAAATCTTAGGAATCAAACAGTGTTACACTGGAGATGGAGGCAAGACAGAGCAATAGGAGCTTGTGGCAGAGGAATAGGTAATTCATTACTAGTAGCATTATATGCTTGCATGACCTTCATATACTATCACATCATGTGGAAAGGTGAGATGGCTAGTGAGGCCAAAAGATACTTAGATAAATCATCTGAAGGATCAAGAGAGGTGTTTCCCGATGAAGCTAGGGAATAGTCTGGTGAAGCTGGGGTATAGTCAGGAGTGTTTGTAGAGGAAAAGGCATCCTCAACATCAAAATCAGATGGGACGATAATAGGGTAGATATAGTCGGAAGTGTTTGAAGACATATTTCTGTAACAACCCAGTGGAAAATAACATAAGTTATTTATATAATAATCTAATAGTTATGTATTTTTTACATACTATTCGGGAAATGCAGTGGCGCATCTAAAGACTTTCTTGGATGAAAAAAGTAGTTATAGTTACAGGTTAAAACGTTGTTTCCTCTCTATAACCCGCGGCTCTTGATACAAACTGTAACACCCCCATATTTACATTATAGTAAAAAAAAAAGAGAAAAAAAACATCCCCCCCCAGCGGAATCTAATCTGGGTCAAAACTCATGAATCATAGTCACAATTAATAGAAAACACTCAAAAGAGACGTTTTGAAGATAAGTTAACATTTATTATTCATCAGAGTTTTTACAAAAATGGTCCCAAAATATATTTCAAACATAAATTTGAATTATTAACAGTTTTTGGATGTCCTCATAGTCCAGGCCATCCGTGCCATATTTGCTTCAATTACTAGAGATAAACATGCTAAAAAGGATCAACACAAAGATTCAGTGTAAATTCACATGTTTGTAAAAAAATCAGTTGAATTACAAGTCATCACAAGTGGTAATAATAGAACGAATACAATAATCAAGGAAAACATTATTATTGCCCTAAGGCTTATGCAACCAAACATTAACCATCCAAAAGTTAATTTAACGACTTTGAAGGAACAACTGTCCCTTAGGAAAGGTAACTTGCCAATGTTATCCCTTGTTCTTAAAATATAGTGCTTTGGTTACCCCATGCACGGGTACACCAACAGGAGTCGTCACCCCCAATAGATCTATTCATAATATTCACGTTCACTCGCAAGTGACTAATGGTTCATTATAAGAAATTAATGACAGAGAAGACCAAACTTAGGCAATAATATACCAAGATAGATACATCGGAAAAATAACTTGTATGTCATGGTTATAGCATGTATATCTCTACGAATATAAGAAACATGTTAAAGGTGGGACTATGGAACGCACCTTATCAAAGGTATTGAATGATTTAAAATTTAAATTCAAATAAGAAGTAAACAGCCACGTCCACGCATCCTGGTGGTAAAAAATGTCAAGTCTTAGTTCGATTGTTGATATTACAAACTTTATTTCATAAAGTTTAATGGTTTTTGGCTTGATAACTTATGAAAATATCGTATCACTGTTCAGGCTATCATAATCTAGAGGCCATGTAGTAACGTTTGAGGAGCTAGGACACTTTAAATCGTAAATCCAGCAACTCGTCAAAACGTCTACTCAAATGAAACCCCTCACATGAAACTCCCTAGTAACGTGATACGTTATAGATTAAATGATAAGGTTTTATCTTTTTAAGTTTCTTCAAAAGCTAGCGGATGATAAATTATGTTAGATATATAACATAATTGTTTTATAGAGTTTCGATCGATGAATGATAACGACAAATGTGTCGGGTTTTAATAAAATCGAGTCTTATAATATTTAAATATATTTTTATAATTAATATAAAAATATTACATTTTATACCTTTAAGAATGTAAAATGATAATATATACCCTTGGTTTATATATATATATATATATATACAAAGTTAATCCTTTTAATATAACTTTTAAAATCTTTAAACCCTTAACTTTAAAGAATGGCAAAACAGTCCCTTGGAGTTATAACTTTAGGAAAATTATATTCTTCCATTACCCCACTATTATAAGTTTCAAGAATTTACAATATATTACCCATGTTGCACTGAAAACATTTGCGAATTAGTTCCAAAAAACATAATTGATATTTTTTGAATCCAAAAAGTTCTTTACACTTATGCGCTTTACTAGAATAAGCTAAAATAAGTTAAGTTTATGAGCTTAAAGCTTATAGAAAGAGCTTGTGAGCTTAAAAATCCAAAAATGGGTTCGTTTAGTTTAAAATGATTAACCCGATGGGTTTAAGGCTTTAAGATTAGTTTTCAAGCTTATAGAAATGATAAATGAGCTTATTGAAATAGCTTATTATAATAGCTTATGGCTTATAGCTTGTTAGATACACAAAAAGAGCTTTTAATGGGTTTTAGAGTGCGTTTGGTTTAGGAAAACCAAATGAGTAAGCTTTAGGGTTTAAGGGCTGATTTCATGAGATCATAAGGATGTATAAGAGCTGATGTATAATTTAAAACAATACAAGAGTTTATAGAACAAGGTGAAGACTTACAAAAGCTTGAATGGGTCGAAATTGATGAAATGGGTCGAACACTTTAAGTTATGAATCAAAGACTTCTTTCTTCTTAAATATTGGCTTCTACTTAGCTTAAACATTCTTTCTTCTCTTCTATGGCATGGTTAAAATATGATTTTAAGTAGTATGAGAAGTTTGAATGGTGAATTAAAGTGTAATGATATGTATTCGTGTATATATAGTGTACAGAAAAGAGTAATGCCCAGAGTTTACTTGTAGTTGTACCAAGTTAAGGGAGTGGTTGGCCCAAGGATGATGTAGAATAGCGACCAAGTAATAGCTAGGGTGCAAGGAGGTGATTCATGGAGCTACTTGAGGTGCTTGAGGTGCTTGAGGTTCTTGATTTTTAGGTTAGAACTAGTTTTAGGTGTTTAGGGTTTTCGTCTAGGTTTAGGTTAGAATTAGGGTTTTGTTTAGGGTTTAGGGTTAAGATTAGGGTTTTAGAATGATTTAGGGTTTAGTTTATTAGTTTAGAAGTTGCGCTTTAAGTGTTGTAACTTGTGTTAAAGTGGTGGTAAGAAATAAACATGATTTTAAAGGGAAAATGACCTAGTTTGAATTTTATGCTTGTTTAACATGTACTTTGAGATTTAGGGATTTGTACATTAGTTTTGGAGGGAATTAATATTCAAAAGTTATGCATTGTACACTTGTACACATGCTTTTTTAAGCTTGGAACCTTCACTTTATATGTAAACATTTCATATAATTAGGGTTTTGATATAAACGTTAACGTTTGAAATCTGTTTTGTAATAACATTTTTGAAAAGTACGTTAAATAGAAAAGTATGAAAAAATAGCGAGATTAAAACATATTGTTTGACATATTAAAATGTTTACTAGGCTATAAACGTTGATGAAAATGGCATAGGAGGATGCGCCGTTTTACTAGGTTAAGCAAGGGTTACGTTGCATAAATAGGCGCAAATAAAGTCAAAAATATTCCCGTGAAAAATGGTGTTAATTTAATAAGTCTAGATATTACATTGAAGGAAAATGCATCTAATTTAATAGATGGATACAATTACATATGATGAAATTTCTATGGGTTGCTTAATATTCAACTAAGACTAAGGTGTAGGCGGGTTTCCTCTGTAACTCCGTACGGCGGATGGACCAAAAAGATCATGTGGAGAAATTCTAAGCATCTATCGTTGAGACTATGTTCTTAGCTTTGTGATAAACGTGGAAGCTCTTTTTCTAATTTTGCAAGCATCACAAAAATGTTGATCAAACTTAAGCTTAGGTCAGTTCTAACAAATTCCTTAGAAGCTAACGATTGAATGAGACGCATATTTGCGTGACCTAATCTTCTGTGCCACAAGGTGGAATTCTCATCAATCGTTGCTAGACAAATTTGATCATTTGACTTATTTCCTAGTTTCATCACATATAAGCCTTTCTTCCTAATTGCTCTACCTATGACTTTACCATTCTTAGTGATTTCACTATCATGTTCCGAGAAAGTTACTTTACACTTATTATCAAATATTTGTCCTATACTTAGCAAGTTAAACCCTAAGTTATCAACATGTTCTAACATTATACTACTTTATGAGAGAGTCATTAGAAATCATACATTTGCCAATGATGTTACTGCGAAGATTACTACCAAAAATGACATTACCTTCATTCCAAATCCTTGTCATTGGAGAAGATTTTTCGGTTACCCGTCATAAGTTTAACATCCGATATCCTTGATCCATTTCCGTCGGCACCAAGTCGACGTCCCAGGCATATCTATATTATATAGAATAATAACTCAAACATTTGGTTCCTAATCTCTCATGGGTCCAAAGATTGTTAGTGCTTAAACATCCCTTGCAATTGATGTAATTGTGGTAAGGTGATGTGAGAATGGAAGACACATTTCCCATGGCATGAAAATTTGGTCGAAGAAAGTTGTTCCAATTACGAGAAATCCATGAGGATTGGTTTTGTCGACCAACAGTCATTTTGGTTTCGGCATTTTAGACAGAAAATTATTATGACTCTTCTAGGAGTGGAGTTTTTTGATCTAAAATTAAGTTTTGAAAATCCAAGCTTCGGGTTTAATGATAATAGGCTTATAGAATTGTTTAAACATCATTATCACTAGCAACAGAACTTTGACTTTTGTTATACAATATCTGTTTGGTCTAGGACCCAAAATAATTTTTGGAAAAAGACACACTTTCACAGATGCCAGTCGATGCGAGGCGTTCCCATATTTAATTTTGGGGGCCGCCTAAACATTAAGGGCCGCCCAATTTATGGGAACTTCCATCAAGAGACTGCCTTTTTCTGAGCTTTTACAAATTTTTCCTTAGTTCCACTAATGATGCTTCAATGAATTAAACCCTAAACCTAATTTTATCACCAGATGGTCTTATAATTATTTAACAATTCATTTCAAGCAATGTTTACTCTTTTTCAATTTGTTTAATCTAGTAGATTCTTCTTGAGTTTTTCATTTTCCAATTTTAAGTTTGTGACACCTTTGCACAAATCATATCAACTCCCTTGTTTTCTCGAGATGGGGTGACAATTTATTTTTTAATTCTTTAAGTTCATTTTCTAGACTATTTCTAATAGCTTTTAGCCTTTTGTTCTTAGTGATTATCTATAAACTCATTTTGCATAATTTATCATATTCGTTGTCTAGAGCTAAATCATCAATCGATGAGTTTTCATCACTAAAGTAGGAGGATTCAGAACATACCTCATTTGGTGCTTAAGCTACAAGACATGACTCTTCTTAGGATCTTTTCATCATTCTCTTCACTGCTATCGCTCAGAACCTCCACAAATGCTCTTTGGTTTCCTGTCCTCTCGGAGCTTTGGATATTCTCCAATAAAGATGAAATTGGGATCACCACATCTAAAGCACTTCCTGTTCACTTTTGCAGTTTTTTGTCCGTTTCGGCTCTTTGAAAGGTCTTTTTCGTCGCTTTTTTTTTCCAAGGTTGTCTTTACGAATTCTACCTCTTTCTCTTAAAGTTAAAGAACTTCTTGAAGTCTCTTACCGCCATGGCGTACTCTTCGTCTTCACTACCGGAAGTCGAACACTCTTCATCACTAGATTCTTTCTTAGCCTTTAAAGCAAGAGATTTCCTTTCAACTTTTGCTTTGACTATTTCAGAATCTTTCTTGATGATCATCTCATGGACTTTGAGGTTTCCAATGAGCTCATCAAGAGATAGTGATGTTAAGTCTTTTGACTCTTCAATCGCCGTGACCTTTGCTCTCCATTTAGGATGTAGAGCCCTAAGAAACTTCCTTACGTAGTTCTTACTAGAATAACCTTCATCAAGAGCTTTAAGACTAGTAATAATAGTATTAAATCTAGCAAAAGCACTATCTATAGATTCGTCTTCGGAAATGACGAATTGTTCATATTGTTGAACCAAAAGGTCGATCTTATTATCTTTGACTTGGCTATTACCTTGATGGGTGATTAACAAAGTTTTCCAAATTTCTTTTGCCGTATTACACATGAAAATTCGTTCATATTCTTTTCTAGGCAAAGCATTGTAAATAACCATTTTGGCTTCATTATTTTTCGCAAGCCTTCTTTTAAGATCATCAGTTTGTTTTTCAAAAGGGACAACCTCATCGAGTTTGGTTTCCGGATTTTGAATAATGGGTTGAAAATCACCATTGGTAATAACATGCCAAAGATCTAGATCTTTTGATTTAACATATGTCTCGAATCTATTTTTCCAATAAATAAAACTATCACTTTCAAAAAGTGGTGGTCTTTGCATAGATTGCCCTTCTAGATATTTGTCGGAATCCATAGATCGATCCAAGCTTTAAAATACAATATATTTTAAAAATCTTGAGTGACCTTGGCTCCTGATACCAATTGTAGGAAACTAGAAGGGGGGTTGAATAGTTTACCGGTTAATTTGACCGTTTTAAAACTTTGCTTATAAAATGCTTTGATTCGAGTTGTATGTCAATCAATCAACAATATGAATCACAACTAAACTATCTAATGTAATGAACTAAGTAAACAATAACAATATAGAGAGATAGAGAAAGAAACGATCAAACCAAGACACCAAGATTTATAGTGGTTCGGCTACGAAGCACCTCTTCGTTCCTACTCCACTCCCCGAGTACTCCACTCGAGATTTCACTATGTCAACAAGCTCCCTTTAGGCGGAGAAAACCATTTACATGTCGCTTACTTTCTTTTCCGACACTAAGCTAGATGTCGAGTCCTAATCTTAGCTAGAACCAATCTAAGACTTCACTAAGTCTTTACACACTCACAAGATATATACTCTTGGATTGACACACAATCCAAATCACAAATACACAATTTACACAATTGGATCTACATACAATCCAATTTACACAACAACACAAAGTTAATATAATAAAGACTTGTGTTTTTGAGGAGGAAAAAGGAGATCACATAATAACAATTCGTATGTAGAAGAATACGATTGTTCTTCTCTCGCACTTGATTAGAAGAAGAAGGGAGGAAGAAAGAATTAATCACTTGAAACAAGATCAAGGTATGTTAGTGATTAAGATATGTGTTTTAGAAAGAAAGAAAGAAGATAGAAAAGTAGATCTGAGAAAATTCGTGGCAAGAGGTTCTGTTTTTCAGATGGGGTGGCCCAGTATTTATAGGAGACAAAAAGAGCCATTGTGCTGGCTGCGGTCTCGGCAGTCCTAAATATATTAGGGGGCCGCCGTGCCTATAAGGGGGCCGCCGTAGACTACGCTCCTCGTTTTGTCTTTTTGTGGGGAAGTTGTTATCTGTTTTAGAACCTTCCATTTTGGAGGGGGAAATCTGATTTCAAATTTATTATTTTAATAATACATTTCTTTTATAAATAAATATTTTGTTTTTATATTTTTATAAAAACACTTTTGTAGAAATGTAAGGTTTAAGAAAAATATTTTCTTAATCACTAATCATGTTTAATGATTTGTTTATCCATACCTTAAGTGATTAATCTTAGAAATAGAATTTTACGGTTAGTAATTTATAAACGTTTAAACGTTTTTACATTTTGTTATTATCAAAGCATCGAGAGGTCGAAAAATATAAATAACGTTTTTAGACATTATTTGTATTAACAATCATCCCCTTTTTGATGATGACAAAATATAAACTCATTTAGTATAAAATTAGAGGTTTATAAATTACTAATGAGTTTAATTCCATTTCTCCCCCTTTTTGTCGAATCCAAAAAGGTTGATCGTCGAATTGTAGTAGAAAGAAAGAAATCGACGATTAAAGACTCCCCCTTGATGTATGCTCCCCCTCGTTCGGGGCACCAAGGGATCGATCTTACGATAATTTGTTTTCTACAAAACCAGGTTAGAAGTACAAGTGTAAGACAAATATTTTTCAAGTCAACACATTGTATTTAAATTAACAAAAGAAGAGTTTCATTCCACCAACAAGAAACTCATACTTTAGCACAACCAACTAATACATTTATGCAAAATAAAACTAGAACTAATACAAGATAAAGAGACATAATACTACATAAGTCTTAAATGATTCATGATTCATAGAGAATGACTTTTTAAACAAAATGTTATTGGATTTTCCATTATTAAGCCATTTGAAAAGGGTCTATGGTGGATGTGGAAAATGGGTTATGAAGGCGGTGGTTAGAAGATACTCAAGATGAGCAAACATAATGTTCATTTCATCTCGAAGGTTTAAATGGAGGTTACGGTTGTGGAAACAACAAATACAAGTTGATCCATGATAGTCATGATAGTTGTAGTAGAGTGGATGTCCCATGATAGGAGGTTGAGGTGGTGATGGTGATGGTGAAGGTGGACTTGAGAGATTTTCAAGAGGTGTGATTGGTGATGGTCATAGAGTGATATCCAAAGAAGGAAGGCTTTGAAGTGGTTGAGGGTTTAAAGGTCTAGGAGGGACATCCAAGATGTTCTCAAGCAAAGGGTTCAAAGGTTGAGGAGAGGTTGGTTCATTTGAGGATAGAGGTGAAATTTGAAGTTTTGATTGAAAATAAGAAGATGTATTATCTTGGCTTGAGGAGGTTTGATTTGTGGATGAAGTTTTTGATGGTGTATTTGGAGGAGTTAAAGATGAAGAAGTGGTGGTAGGAGAAGGTGTAGTGGTGACTTCTTCATCACTATAGATGTTCACAAATAGTTGTCTAGGAGGGATTATGGTTAATTTGATTTTCTTGGAAGGGTTTAAAGAAGAAGCATTGGTGGAATTCATGGTAGAGTTTAGTTGAGGAAGATGATGGTAGAGGAGAGTTCATGATTTAAGGTGGAAGAGATGGATTGAAGAAGTAAGGCATGGGGTTTGAGGTTTGAGATTCCAAAAAGGTGTTTGTCAAAATGCAGAAATTATAGCTGTGCCTAGATGGGATAGTGGTCAACTGCACAGAAATTCAGAAGGTCACAGTAGAAGAATCCGTGACCTCTGATGGCGGTCCCTTAATTACCCGGCGGTCCCATATATATTAGGGGGCCGCCTAGTATTTAAGGGGGCCGTTTTCTGGAGACAAAAAAAATTTCCCAGAATTTCCTGAAATGCTGTATTTAAAGAATTTCCAAATTCCCCTTTTTCAGTTAATTCTATTTCATCATGAATCATCTAATACTCATTATCTAATTTCATAATATCAACTATCATGAGTTATATGGGGAAAGCATTTGTAAGCAACATTTATCAAAGGATAAGCATGCATAATATCATACATATAGCAAAGAGTCTATCAAGGTGCATGCAAGCATTGGTTTGGGATGATAAAATTGAAAGATCATCCATGGCAATCTAAGTTGCCCATACTAAATACTAAGTTACTAATAAGTAGCATAAGATTAAACACCTAATCATAATGGATTAGTAAATAATATAGATAATAATGTCATAAAGCAATTTCACTCATTGCTTACTTCCTTATGTTTCTCCACAACCTTCTAAGGCTTTTTCCGATTGACCTTACTCCACCACGTTGCTCATCTCTTAATTGCACTTGACGGTTGAGGATTTCGGTTTGGCGGGTGTAAAAAGGTTCCATGTTTTGGTCGACATTGGGTGGGTTTTGAAAAACTTGAGGAACTTGATTGGTTAAGGAATTGACATAACGAATGGGGGAAGGAGTGCTTGCACGCGAGGTTCCTTCGTCATTCCCATCGTCATCATCATCGTTGAGATGAGATGAGGATGGTTGATCGAAGGCGGAAGACGAAGAAGTGGAATGACGACCTCTTCTCGTGCCACGATCCCTTCTTGGTTTTCGCTCTAGTTAAGCGGCAAGAGGATTCATGACACGATCGTACAGGACATAAGGCTCGTTGTACAACTTGGGATATTCATTCATGATGAATTTAAATAAGCGAGTTAATAGCATACCATAGGGTAGAATTAACCTAGCTTGCTTAGTGACCCACTCCATTCGTTTTGCCATATAATAGGCAAGATTTAATCTTTTGGAGTGTACGACATAGTAAAGCATAAAACAAAGACACGCTGGAACATGATCCTGATTACCCCCTAGACAAAAGACGTTTTCTCGGATGATTTCCTCTAAAGGTTTCAAAGTTGGTATGATTTCACGAGTAAGAATTTGATAATCATGAACATCAATCTCCTCCTCTGACGGATGCGACGGACTTGACTATCTCGATCAATTCGAATAGATGAAATGATGTCCTCAATGGAAGGAAGGTTGGATTTATATGGACCATCCGAAGGGATACCATATGCCAATTTATCAAGTCTCCATCTATCGGTAACGGACAACGCACCTTCAAAGGTACTTCAAGAATTAGGAGCAAATTCTTCAAGAGAGTAAGAAAAGAATTGATTTTGAATAACAAACTCGATAAACATTTGACCTTCATCGGAATAACTGACTCGATATTGACTATAAAACTCGAGAATGAAGCGAGGATAAATTTGTTCACTTATTTCATGGAGACACTCAAACTCGACAAAGTGGAACAAAGATCGAACATAGTTTAGATCCGCAAAGTTGTCAAAAACCACGAGACCCTCATGAATGTAACGACTTTCAAGATCTCTTAGTTTTTCTTTAATAGGTGTACGGTATTCATGTGATATCATTGGTATGTAGGCTCTTGTATTTTTATGATCTTCGGATGACTTACGAGGCATGATTTCCTAACACAAAGAGCGAAATCACATTTTATTATCGTTTTACTTGTAGTTGGTTATGCACATTGCGTCTAGTGTGTGCCTAAATGTAACAAATGTGGAGTAACGATTAACTCGACCTAAGTATAACATCCTAAGAGTTAACCCAAACGCTCCTTAATTTGATATTTCTCATCCAAACAAGTCAAAAAATACATATGAATTATGTATCTCAAAATTTGTTCATGAGATCATTATGCATGTGTTTGAAAACATTTTTGGATTGGATTAACAATGCATAACAACAATTTTATTATGTTCCTAACGTGAGTGATTTGAAAATAAAATTGGAGTTTTGGTTCCTATATCTACAGGAAGCATATTAGTTATACATTGTATCCTAGTACTCTTAATTGTACAAAATTGAAAGAAAAATTAAAAATCCCCAATTTTAATTTTTGGTGTTCATCATGAACCCTAGACTCAAATTGAAAGAAAATAGATGAAATGACTTACAATTGATGATCTTTGTGATATTAGGATTGATTATTAGTGTTGATTTGATCTTCAATTGATGTTTTAATGGTTGAATTTGAGTTTTGGTGGGTTTTGGGTCGTGTTCGTCGAGTGCAGCAGATAAGGGGGTGTTTGGTTTTCTGTTTTGAAAATTTTTGTTTAAGTGTCCCATTTTGTGACTTGCTGGTGGCGGTCCCATATTTACCGGCGGTCCCAAATATATTGGGGGGCCGCCTATATGGGGGCCGCCCTCAGTCAAGGGTTTTTGAACTTGGTTTTTAAAAAATTTACGAAGAGGAGTGACATTTTAATTTGCATTTTGCAAATTAAATATGCTTAAAGTACTTCGGATGAAGTATTTAAGTTGTCACGACACGGAATGAAACACGGACTAGAATTGAGACAGAAGAAAGAGAAGCGGACTAAGATGATTTATGGAATGTGTTCCATCATTCCTAAACCAAGACGTAGATAGTTAAACGATTCACGTTTAAGGGGTTTTGTAAGAATGTCGGCGATGTTGTCGACGGACGACACTTTTTCGATTGAGATATGTCCTTTCTGGACATTATCACGAAGAAAGTGGTGGCGTATTTCGATGTGTTTGGTACGAGAATGTTGCACCGGGTTTTTGCTAAGGTCAATCGCGCCTTGTGTGTGGCAATGATGGACGTCGTCGTATTGAGTCATATGTCATAGTCGATGAGAGCTTGTTTCATCCATAGTGTTGTTAACCTTGCTTTCGGCGCTTACGTATTCGGCTTCGATAGTGGATATAGCAAGAGCGGTTTGTTTCTTCGAGAACCCCAGATGTCAAACAATCATCTCACAACGTATACTACCAATACCGCTTGTTAGTGCTCTTTCGGTCCACATAATCTCCGGCATGATCAGAGTCGGCATATTCTACTATTTCTATACCGGTCCCTTTAGGATACCATAATCCTAAATGCATAGTACCTTTAATGTATCATAAGATACACTTAACCGCTTCAAGGTGAGAGGTTGTGGGAACCTCTTGAAAGCGGGCACAAAGGCAGACACTAAACATGATATCGGGCCTACTTGCCGTTAGGAATAATAAACTACTATCTACCTCGATACTTGGTACTATCTACTGACTCACACTCTTCATCTTTCGTGAGTTTAGTATCGGAGGACATGGGGGTTTTCATTGGTTTAGAATCTTCTAGACCAAATTTCTTAAGCATTTCTTTAATATACTTAGATTGATTAAAGAATATACCATCTTCCATTTGTTTAATTTGTAATCCAAAGAAGAAGTTAAGTTCACCCATCATGCTCATCTCGAACTCGTCATGCATGATTTTGGCAAATTCATCACACGTGTCTTGACAAGTCGAACTGAATATAATGTCATCGACATATATTTGAACAATGATGAGATTTGAACTTTTCTTCTTAGTAAAAATAGTGTAATCTACCATTCTCATTTTATATTCATGTTTAATAAGGAAAGCTTTTAATCTATCATACAAAGCTTTGGGTGCTTGTTTAAGACCATATAAAGCTTTCTTTAAACTATAAACATGATCTAGTTTTTTTGAATCAATGGGTAAATTCTGTAGAAGTTTGTGCCACGTATACCTCCTCATTGATAAAACCGTTCAGGAATGCACTTTTTACATCCATTTGGAATAGTTTAAAGTCTAAGGCACAAGAATAAGCTAATAATATTCTAATGGACTCAAGTCTAGCAACCGGGGCATAAGTTTCATCATAATCAAAGCCCCTTGTTGGTTGTAGCCTTGAGCAACTAACCTCCAGCTTATTTCGAGAAACAAGACGTTCTTCATCTAACTATTTTAAAATACCCACTTAGTTCCTATGTTGTTCATATTCCTTGGTTGAGAAAACTAACTCCCAAACGTTGTTAGAACGAATTGATTTAATTCTTCTTTGCATGGCGACCTAGCCATACTTTCATCTCCTAATGTTCTTTCAATTCTTAGGTTCTATTGTTGATATAAATCAAAAGAGTTACTTTGGCTTTTAGGCTTTTTGTGACCTAAGGGTTCTTTGGTTAAGGTTTCCTATGACATTTTCTAATGGGTGGTTCCTAGATTCCTTAATGTTGACTATTTCATCAATCTCTAAAGTTTCATCCTCAGTGTCATTTTCTAGGTTTTTCTTTTCGGTGACTTTGATTTCTTCTTCTTCAACTAAGTCATCATTCACCAAGGGTGATGTCTTAGAGGGTGGATGTTCATCGAATGTCACGTTAAGTGATTCTTTGACTTTCCTAGTGTGTTTGTTTAGGATGATGTAGGCTTTACTATGTTGTTTTACATTCATAAGCTCTCAGTTATTCTCAAATGATTAAGCTATTGTACCAAAAGCTCATACTAGCTCATCTTAGTCTCTAAGCTAAGATTGAGTTTTAATAAGTAATAATCTACCTTTGCTATTGGATTAAATGCTTATGGAAGGAGAGCCAAAAAGGGAAGGGCTTCTCAAGGGACTTTACTGGCTTATTTTAATTAAGCCAGAGCTGTTGAATAAGCTTCTAAGAGCATTTCATGCCTTGTTTAGCTAGGCTCATTGTAAGTCTTCTTTAATTTTCAGTTTTAGCTTAATAATTGCTTAATTAGCTTAGATTTGCTTATTGGCTTATTAATAGTGCTTATCTGCTTTCTTATTGCTTATTTGTATTGTTACTTAGGACTTATTCATCACCTTCTTAGCTTAAGTGTCATAAATCTTAGAGTTCTCATTTCTATCATAAAAAGCTTAAAAATCCAAAAATAAATAGTTTATAGTGTAGATCTTAGAATTTAGCTTATTTAGTTGTTGATTTATGTTTATTAAGTTTAATATAAGTTGTTTAAGATCTGGTAATAAGGTTTTGATAATTAGATCTTAGATTATAATGTTTTATAAAATCTGTCAATTCCTAAAGGGGTGTTTGGTTTAAGCTTCTTTGACCTTTAAAAGTCAAAGCTACTTTGAAATTTCTTATTGGTTAGTTAGATTAGCATATTTGATAAGATTTTAAATAAATTTGCCAAGATAGTTTGAGCTTATAATGATTTTGTGGCTTATTGAATCTATCTCAGTACCAGGGGAATTTTCCTTGTGATTTCACTTGTGAAAATTTGAACCAAGCTACGTAAGGCTTGGTTTGTGCTTGATTTATGTTTAGCCATAATCAAGTAGAGTGTCTAAGTGCAGGTTACCCCTCTAAGATACCTGCACATTTGTGTCTTGCCTTCTGTCATTTGCACTAGCAGTGGTAACAAGTTACCACTGCTGTCACTCTTGTGTTGGGATTCTTGATTTGATGAGACAAAATGAATAAAAGAATGAAACAAGAAGGACTAATTTAGCATTATGGGATTCTAGAATACTTGAAGTCAAACAGTAGTTATCTTCTCATTTAATGCAGTCAAACAGTGATTAATGCTGATTGAAGATTAATTACAACTTGAAGATTAATGCTGATTTAGTTTCTTAATTATTTAGTCAACCATATTAAATACATTGACTAAGTATTTAATATAATTGTTGACTGGAATTAGTTTCCTTTGTAAGTCTTGATCTCTCCCTATATAAAGAGATCATAGACATAGGTTTTAGGGATCCATTCATAGTTAGACTTCTCCAATGAGAGTCTAGATACACAAACAAAGCGTGTGTATAGTAGTTAGCTTATTAGTTAGTTTATTAGTATGAATAAGAAAACCTTGTCATTAACATTGATGTTCTTATTTGTTATTCCGTTGTGCTTCATGTCATTCAATGTTATTATATCCTAGATGGGCAAAATGATCTAAGGAACCAAACGATTGGGTTTCACAATTGGTATCAGAGCAGGTTGCTCTTGATATCTAGGATCTATAAGGTTTTCATTGGTGATTGAAGATGACACACATGTTTGTTTCTTGGATGGATTTGGATCTCGAATAGAACTGGATTTTATTCAGTTTATTCTTATTTATTTTATGGCTCGGTTTGGAGATTTATTGAAGAGGTGATTATGAAGACAATTGAATATTGCTTATTTGATGTTGTAGTTGGGTTTCACAGGTTTGTGTTTTATCATATCTCAAATGACGTACAACATTTGGAGGTAACTTGTTTGGTTTGTATGGTGACGAAGACTTGACGAATTCTGAAAAAGGTGTGATTTATAAACTTAGGGTGCTAATGCTCACATTGCTATACTGAAGGAGTTAATCTGTTATTGTGTCAGTGTCTCTCTTAAGTAATGAGGATTTTGTAAAGAGATTGCGGTCTGCTTACATTCGGAGTACGGGTTTCAACGTCGTGGATAGTACAAGATATAAGGCACAAGCTTGGAAGATTCAACTTCTTCATCAAATTCGTTATACTCTATTTTCTTCATCAGTGATCACCACTTGGAGCCTACAGAGTTCGAGATTCAAGAGATGGTAAACATATTGGTTTCAGGGGAAGCTTATTGATTAAATGTTTAACCATCTACATGCACCACTGAAGGGGAAATGTTTACAGTTTCATATCTACAAGAAGACCCCTATTTGGATGATTACAAAAAGGGGAAGAAGACTACAGATATATGATTTGCAGCTTATTATTTGTGGTGACATGATACAAAGGAAGCTTGGAAGTTTGTTTCATTCAGGGAGATGATTACATCTCAACTTCTCTAATTAAGGGGAAGTTTGTACGCGACTTTATTTGTTTTGTCATCATCAAATAGGGGAAGATTGTTGAGATTCTTGATTTGATGAGACAAAATGAATAAAAGAATGAAACAAGAAGGACTAATTTAGCATTATGGGATTCTAGAATACTTGAAGTCAAACAGTAGTTATCTTCTCATTTAATGCAGTCAAACAGTGATTAATGCTGATTGAAGATTAATTACAACTTGAAGATTAATGCTGATTTAGTTTCTTAATTATTTAGTCAACCATATTAAATACATTGACTAAGTATTTAATATAATTGTTGACTGGAATTAGTTTCCTTTGTAAGTCTTGATCTCTCCCTCCCACCATATAAAGAGATATAAGACATAAGGGTTTTTTGCGGATCCATATAGTTAGATTTTCTCAAGAGAGTCTAATAGTTAATAAGTTTATGTATTAGGTAGTTTAACCCCCAAGGATCATATGAATCTTGGGCAATAGATTAATTATAGGAAAAAACCTTGTTTGATAACTTATTGTTCTTTATTATTCCGCTGCATATATAAGTTACTATGCGAATATAACCTTCTGTGAAAAAAAAAACGAAACGATTAAGCTTTCGTAAACGTTTTTCTCAACATAACAATATTTTTAAGTATCACTTTGAAGCTAAATATTTCCTAAACGCACATACTAAGCAACGACACAATACTCCCGCGACAACGCGCAGATAACAAAAACTTGTTAAAAACAATCCAACTAGTACATGGTGAATTGCAAAAGAACCTTGAATCTGAGAAAGATTGTAGCAACTCGTTCGAAGTTCCAGATACGGTTTTTGAAAATGAAGGTGGTTCAAAAAAGGACTCATCTGTGGATCCTTTTGGGCTATACCCTTTGCTTAACAAAAAGACAAAGGATCAAAAACATAAGGAGAGTGGTACAAATTCTAGTCCCAAATTCCCACCAGGTTTTACACCTAATAACGACAATGATGATACAGGGGATAAGAAGTCTGTTAATGACTTTGAAGAGGAGAAGCTCAACGAAGACGATGGAGATTCTAACAATTCCAACCTCAAAGAAAATGTAGATGAATCCGCAAGTTTCGGTCGTTTTAAGAAATCAGTGGCACCGAGTTCAGGGGGCTCATTTATGTGTCTTATGGAGGAAGTGGTGAAAGTTGGCCAAACAATGGGCTATAACATGGATGGGGTGATTAACAATCTGTCCGATATCATTGAATCTCAAGGAGCGTCGATTGTAGATCGATGAATTTTTTGTCCCTTAATATACAAGGCCTCGCTCAAAAGGCCAAAAAAGATTGGGCAAAGGAGTTATGTGTGAAGAATAAGGTGAATTTTCTAGCGATTCAAGAAACAAAGATGGAGGAGATTGATCTTTTCAGTGTTCGTCGGTGTTGGGGTAATTCGACTTTTGAGCATCTTCATAGTAATTCGGTAGGCAATTCAGGTGGAATCTTGTGTGTTTGGAATCCCAACATTTTTTGTAAAAAAAGCTTCACTATTTCGGATTTTTTTATCATTATTAGGGGTGTTTGGTTATTGAACGGTATTGACCTCATGATTATTGCGGTCTATGCTCCTCATGATCCGCGTGATAAACGTATGCTTTGGGACTACTTGGCGCATGTTATTAATCAGTGGCAAGGAGAGGTTGTGATTATGGGGGACTTCAATGAGGTTCGCGTCAAATCAGACAGGTTTGGTACTAATTTTAATGTTCTTGGGGCGAATATTTTTAATTCTTTTATTAATTCCACGGGTCTTGAAGAAGTTCATCTTGGAGGGAGAGGCAGTGCTTACTTGGTGCATA
Organism: Tanacetum coccineum; assembly: GCA_026074375.1. NCBI lineage: Eukaryota > Viridiplantae > Streptophyta > Magnoliopsida > Asterales > Asteraceae > Tanacetum > Tanacetum coccineum. The sequence continues at coordinate 37,717 of BQNB010007828.1, read as the reverse complement.
ATCTGCGACCAAAATGAGCAAGTTGGTAGATTTTTTTGTATCTAACAATTTTGCTAAATATTTTCCCTCAACATTACGCATCACTTTTGGACAGATTCTTACGATCACAGACCGATTCTTCTTCGAGAGTCGGGGCCCACAATTATGGTCCGTCCCATTTCCGATTCTTTCACCATTGGATTCATCTCGAGGCTTTAATGATATTTCGCCACTTCAACTTGGAATTCTGCCCCTTCTGTTGACTCTAATGGAATGCGGTAACCTTGTGCGGGTAAATTGGAAATTCCTTAAAAGCTTACAACAAATTGGATTAAAGATAACAAAAGTGAAACAGTTTCTACTATTGCAAATCTTAAGAAGGAGTTGAACCATTAGATGCGGTTATTGACAAAGGTACAGGTACTCTAGAGGTAGTACGCGGAAAAAAAGAAGTGTGATTGTGTTGGCCTGCTCCTCGTAACAGTGATCCATATTCATTCCATGGATTGCTCAAAAGGCCAAGATCAAAAGGTCAATCGAAGGTGCGATGAAAAACTCAAATGTTTCCACGGAATTTTTGAATAAAGACGTAATCAATATGAACATCAGGGTAGTACGACGAATGGCGTTTGGAAGGAGCAAGCCTAATGATGTCAAACAAGAATTTCTTTCTCATTTTCAGGATAGATTCGCTAAACCTTCGGAGAGGCGTGCTAATATTGATATGAGATTTCTGAAAACTATTTCTGAAGATCAAAGTCAGGACCTCGAGCGAGAAGATTTCTAAACAGGAGATTTAAAAACGCTGTTTGGTGGCTGTAGGCAACAGACAAAACCCCGGCCCGTCGGTTATCTCTCTTTTGGCTTTATAGGCATTTTTGGCCTGTTATTGAGCACGATGTATTATATGGGATGTAATCATTTCTTCATTCATGGAGAAATCCCCTCCTAGGTTGTAACACATCATTTATAGCTTTGATCCCAAAAGTCCCGGACGCTATTGGTCAAGACTTTAGAACCTATTTAGCCTCATTGGAAGTATTACAAGATCATTTGCCAATATTTTGTCAAACCGGTCTTGTTAATGTTTTTGGGGGTACATTGGTTAAGTTGAATGCCATCTGCGTTTATCGCCGAAAGACAATGTTAGACGGTCCGTTATTCTTAACGAGCTTCTTCCAGTGGTCGTACCAAACGAAAAGAAAACTTTAATTTTTAAGGTCGATTTTTAAAAGGCCTTCGATTCATTAGATGGGAATTTTTTAGATGATGTTCTTAAAGATTTCGGTTTAGGTGTAAATGGAAGTAACTTGGATTCAAATTGCCTAACTTCTTCTAAGGTTTTCTATCCTTGTCAATGGATGTCCTACAAATGAAGTTCCAATTCTATAAAGGGTTTCAACAAGGCGATTCCTTTATCCCCCCTTCCTCTTTATCCTTCGTGATGGAAGCCTTTCATTGATCTTTCAAAAGGATCGTAAACGCGGGGATGTTTTAAAGGTATTGTGTTAGATCAATCTTTAATGTCTTTCGCATTATGTTCTATGCGGATGATGCCATTTCTTCTTAGGGATGGAGTTGACGGTAATATCTCCACTTTGATTCACGTTTTGAAATGCTTTTTTCATGCTTCGGGCCTTAAGATTAACTTGAACAAAAGTAAGATAATGGGGATTAATGTGGAAAGTGCTCAGGTCATCCAAGCGGCTGCAAAGTTAGGATGTCTCGTTCTTGATACAGTGTCCTTTCTACTAACTTTGGGACGAGAGTGGGAGGTTCTATGACACGTTTCAAGCATGGCAAGAGAATAGTTAAAAAGTAAAGTCTCGGCTTTCCAAATGGAAATCCAAAACTTATCTATTGGTGGTTCCGTATTAACTTTGTTGAAATCGGTTTTAGGATCTATTCCAGTCTTTCACATGTCTATTTTCAAAGTTCCTTCAAATGTGCTTCATATCTTGGAGTCTATTAGAAGTCATTTCTTTAATGGCCATGATCCGGGTAGTAAAAAGGCTTCTTGGGTTAAATGGAACAATGTTTTGACAGACAAAAAACGAGGCGGGCTAGCCGTGTCTAGCTTATTTGCGTAAACACGCTTGAATGATTAAGTGGGTTTGGAAGTTTCTCATCGCAAAAAGACTCTCTATGACTTACAGTTATTGTGGCTATTCACGGTGTGGTGGAAAATTCATCGGAATGGAACTTTCTACTTGCAAATCATGTTGGCTTTGTTCTTCGGCTTATCGATTTTTGAGTGAAGTTTCGACTCTCCCAAAGAAGGGTATGTACGATTTTGTTATTATCTGACGATCATAAGATGGAAACGGGAGTCCACCCAAATTCCTGGATGGATCATTTGGCATACCAGGGCATTTTTTTAAAGACATTTTTCCCATAAAATGATTATACTCGCTTGAATCCTCAAAAGGAAATGTTACTGTAAGTTCCAAGATAAGGCGACACAGTTTGGTTCGCTGCCTTCCGTCGAATTCCTAGAGGGGTAATCGAGCAAAATACAATTCACCGACAGTGCTTGGTAGAGATTGGTCGTTCTGTCACTATCGTACCTTCCGGCTGACAGATGAATTGGAAATCGGGAGAGTACGGGTATAATTTTCGTGGCCTCTGCTCGTAGACGTATCGATGAGATATGCCTTCCGAATATTGGAAGAGAAACTAATGTTAAAAGTGTGGTCCCGATAAAAATTAACGTTATTTCTTTTTACTTGCCTGGAAAATCAAGACCGATGCTTTACTACCGGTCAACGATTCTCGTAGAGGTATTGACATTCAGAGATGGCGTGTCCCAATTTGTGATAACGCAATTGAATCCGACGGACCATATTGTTCTTTAGGTGTGTATTGGTTCAGGTAACATTGCTAATAAGGTTTTGAGCTGGTGGAATTTGGATCACGCAAACTTGAACTCATATGCAGAATGGAAGTCTTGGCTTGTTTCAATTCGTATGGATTCCAAACTCAAAAAGATGTTCGAAGGAGTTTGGTACTCCATTTGGTGGTACGTTTGGATCTATCGAAACAAGCTCATATTTGACGAGAGAAAACCTTCGAAGTCGATGCTTATTGATAATGTCATTGCTAGTTCTTTTTATTGGTGTAAGTATAGATCTAAAGCCTCGTTCGGATGGAACGAATGGCTCAAAAACCCCTATATTATTGTTTTGTAATCTAGCTCCTTGCTAGTTTTTGTTTCTAATAAAATCGCCGTTCCAAAAAAAAAAAAAATAAAAAAAAAAATAAACTAGTACATGGTATACCGAGTTTACAAATAAATTAAGACAGGGCACGTGTCTTTAAATTTTATTGAATATATATTCAAACAAATAGATGTCATCTCTACCGGAGTAGAAAATGCTCAAACTTTTTTGTGAAGATAATATATACTTCTACGGTCTATCTCGAGTTATATAAGTTGGTATAATATAATACATAATCGCGTTACTTTAAAACAAAAACAATACATAAACGTTTGAAATCACTCTTACTACGTGCCGCAAACCATGTAGGTAAATAATTGTCCATGCAACATAGTGGTATTTATTTGTGTGATTCCTTGACTTCGAAGGTGCCACTTTATGCAGGAAACATGGCATATCCTAACAACATGCAACGAAAATAGAAAACTTTCAAGAGGTTGATCGCAGATATATTCTTGTTGCGGAGAAAAGTGCAAATAATTCTTATGTTTGAACTTAATAATTAAATCAACTAATGGTTCATACAAATTTTTTGGTGAGAAAGGTGAACTTATATTAAAGATCAAAAACTTATACAAGATTCAGCATAAACAAAGGACATGCCCAATGTTTATATAAACAGAAACGTACTACTAAGCCATACTATCAATGCAATGACATTGCATACAAACAACACATCTCTAAGACATATCTACTAGGCATCACACCATCTCTGATAACACCATATCAGTGGTACATCAAGTTCACCATTCCCACCCACCATATGGTTCATACAAATTTCAAATGGTCTAAAACTCTTCTTTTTCCTTCAAATGTGAAAATACATTATCGTGACCAATAAACAACGTGTACAAAGAGCAATACCACAACACTAAAAAAATGTCAAGAAAAATGTAATTAAAAGTAAAAAAAAGTGTCACTAAAAGTAAAAAAATGAGTATAAAAAATTGTCACTAAAAGGCTTATTTGCTTCTACCACACTTAAAAAAATGTAGGTAAAAGTCCAGTCGGTAAAAGTATAGTTATAGTGACACTAAAATAATGTGAACAAGTGTTTTTTGTCTTTGGTGACACATTTTGTTTATAAAAAGTGTCATCAAATCTCAAAATTTTAGACTTTTGTTTACACTTTTTAAAAATTGTCAATAAAAGGTTGGATTTAATGACTTTTTTTTGTATCAGTAGAAACTTTGTCACTAAAAGTCTATTACTCCGTATCTTGTAATGCAAGCTGCATAGACATGCTTAAACCAACTAGGAGCAGCTTATTCAAAAATAACAACTAGCACAAAACAACTGAACATATTCACCTTATCAATTCACCTAAACCCTGATACAAAACTTGCATCTGCCAAAGAAAAAAAAATGTGAAGAAAACACCTCCAAATTTACCCGTAAAATAAGACGGACAGTATATGAAAAACTTAAACCTGAATTTTAATTTTTGAAAAGCGTATATTTTCCAATCCTAGCTCAATGTGATAATAAAAAGGTACTTAAAAACAAATTTAAGGCGTCGATATGCTATTCAATAATCAGGAACAAACGAATTCAGAATCCTTTTAAAGTGCGTCGAAATTTTGTTAAATAGATTCTTTGATTATTCGCTGTTTTGAGGGCGTTTAGGATTGCGCATCCAAACAAATCTACAACCATTGAGAACTAAATATCCTAACTAAAGTTATAAGCAGTTATAGGAAAAATAAAAAAAATAAGCATTTCTTTTTAAACCAAAAAAAGGCAATAACATTTTATGCAATATCATATTACAAAGTCCAATATAATGATCAAACCGAAATGTGAACTGGCAAGAGGTGATAGTAGATAGCATGTGCGTCTTGGAAGGAGGCGGCAGTTCTTTTCCCGTATAGAAGGTTTGCACTAGCCAACCCTACGCAAAATCAATGTAAATTTCGTTCACCCAACCGCTACAAAAAAAACTGTGAAGCTAAATATACTAAGATAGCAATAAATGCTTTTAAGACAATTAACATCTACTGTACATAAACGCATTCGTTACAGGCCAATCAAGCGCTTGTATATTGAAGAACCGTTTGGTGTATCCAGATTGGATTTGTATTTACAACTGTTCCCCTAGCTATATAAGCCTTAGCAAAAATATACATATCTTCCCCTGTAAGATTTTCCACACCCGCGCTTCACAGCGAGTGTAGTGGAGTTTTTGATTTTATAAGATAGGTTCAACAGATTACCTCCTTATTAGCTAACACAAATAAGTTCATGTCGTTAGTCAAACCGTTAATACACTTGAAACAATAAACAAATAACATCCCAGTAGGCGCAAGTACAGCTTCAGTAATTGAGCTAAAAAAGAGTTAGATAAACGTACATGTTTTGCATTATGCGTGTAAGTTGCTTCCACGGTTCTGCTGTATGTATCCGCCCACAACTGCATATGTAAGCTGAACATTGTAACACCCCCAAAAAAATTCAAAACTCAGCGGATACACTTGGGGTGCGACTATCATAGTTTCAGTACCACACGTTACAGAGAACGACCTCAAAGACCGTTTTAATAAAATGTCACATTCGATTTAATAAAATATCAATAATTTCCTTTTTAACAAAAGTTACAAGAGTTTATACATGACTCATTTGTATATTTAAAGAAAGATGATTATCGTATGTGAAGAAAAACCGAGTCTTTAAAGTTTTGATACACGCGCGACTCGAATGCTCCCAATGCTCAGCTAGCTATATAATAAACTGAGAAAATACATGCAAAAACGTCAACAATAACGTTGGTGAATTCATAGGTTTAAGTAAAAGCAGTATTGAAATAATTTAAGTAATATTTTAGTAAGAAAGGCAGCGTTACAATATTTCAAAGTATTATTTCTAAAATCCAAGGAATGATTTAGTAAATCAAGTAATGTTTAGTAGTGAACCACAAGATTTAAAAGGTATATGGCAATATAGTAAATACAAAGCCACACAAAAAATTGCGTTTACTATACTAGTCCAAGCTCATGAAACTAATGCACTACTGAAATTCAAGAATAGGTCTCATCGAAGTGTCCGCTCCAAGAAACACCTCGGGCAATAATGAAAAAGATAGTACCCATCGGTAGTGTTCCCCCCTCCAGAACACCTGGGCAGTAATGGAATGAATATGTACCCATCGTAGGTGTTCCCCCTTACCAAAACATCCTGGCATAATGAAAAGAAATGTAACCCATCGTAGGTGTCCCCCTCTCAAGAACACCCGGCAAGTAATGAATATAAATTGTCCCCATCGCATGTGCCCCCTCCATGAACATCGACATAATAGAAATAAATTTACTCATCGTAGGTGTCCCCTCCAAGAACACCCGAGTAGTAATGAATATAATATGTACCCATCGTAGGTGCCCCCTACAAGAACACCCGTGCAGTAATTGAAAGTTCATAGGATAATGGGTACTTAAACATAATATGATTTGAATAGCAAACGATGAAAACACTTGTGTCCTTCTTTAAAACATGTAGTGTGTTACAAAACTTCTCAGTTTTGAAATTAGATATTCAATGATCTCCAATCATGTAGTAAGCAAATCAAGCTTTAATAAATTCATGAGTAAACAACCAGGTATCGCATATGTTTTAGAAGTCATAAAGTAAGCAAGTAAAAGCTTTAGTAAAATTAGTCATGTAACGCTTAAGTAGTAGAAATCAATAAATTTGCTTAGTAAACGAGCATGTATTCTCACTCCGAAAACAGTTTATTAGGAAACCATTAGAAAAGAATAAGGATGGGGCTATGAAGTCACCGAGAAGCAATGAGTATCGAAACGAGAAATCAACAAGGAAAGATGCGACATCCGTCTCATCCCGAACCCTAAATAACGGTGCACAGTATTAGAAGAACATAACTCATAAGAAGAGCTAATCCGCAATAAGCGCGAGAAAGAAAGGAAAAGTCATGTTTCGAAACTATACAAAAATCTTATATCGTAGAATCATTAGTGCGCCAAACTATACTTTATTTATACTCCCCCTAAAAATGATCCCGCTTTAAATGTTTAAATCCATTTTTAAAACGCCATTCCGACTAATATTTAATTTTAATGCAAATGACCCATTTTGACCGCGTTATAAAGATTAAGAACATCAAGATGCAACGAAAGTGAAGACTAACTTATTAGTTCAAATTCATTTAGTTAAAGATTTTTACGCCAAAATAATCCCCATAACGCTAAGAGACCATTAAAAGAATTCGCCAATTTGACTTTTTATTATACATTTTTCTTAAATCTGACCCGTCCAAAATGACCCGCTAAATCACATTTTCACAACTCGGACTCTAAAACAATTTGATGTAAAACGACGTTTTGGAAACAACTTTTTGCGGTTTTAGACAAGAACCCGAAACCCACACATAAAATAACCAAAATACAGCTGCAAGTTTCTGCAGAAAAATTATTATAAAAAAGCAGATTGTGTTTGAGGTTTTGACCCGTCATAAGGCGTTTTTAAACTTAGATCGCTTCGCGAAAAGGTAAAACGGCATTTTAAACAAATTTTTAGTTTTATCCGAGACTCAAAACTCGACATAAATGGACGAAAACGCCCTTATATCAGATCTGATGCAATTTAAATAAAAAGAAAAACGCATATTTTGCTCTAGCTTTTAGACCCTCATTGTTCAATTTTAGACATGGTTTATCTCGCGGGGAAGTAAAAAACGGCCTTGTCCGAAAATCTTCATGTTTCGTCCGCCAGGCCGAAACGTACCCGAAAGTGACGAAAATACCCTTTTTCGAACCTGACAGCAACTAATATTTTTAATAGTGTAGAAATTTAGCGAAACATTTTCTAAACTTCTTTTGACCATAAAAACTTTGTTTTTGAGAGTTACTGGACGATCCACCTACCGAAACGTTCATAATAACAAGCTCTATCATATTTTTAACCTAAAATTCAGTTTTGGAAATTTCGACTCGCTCAAACACGACCTCTAATTTTCTGCCCTATACAGGTAGCTTTAAACCCCTTCAAAACTCCAATTTCTCATACCACAAACATCGCCAACATACTTAAACTATCCTAACACCATTACTAATCATCACACACTTCCAAGTTCTTTTGAGAAAATTTTCCTTCAAGCTAGTATACAAAGTATATTTAATAACAAAACTAGTACGAATCAAACAACAAAACACTTTTCATATTTAATCCCCCTTCATGGGTAATTTGATACATGGATCGTACTCTATTTTAAAAACCATTTGTTTTGAAAACTAGAGCGACGTGGCTCCTGATACCAATTGTGGAAACCGTAGAGGGGGGTGAATACGTTTCCATTTAAAAACTTTAAATCTTTTGTATCAAATCGCCAATCAAGTTAGACGTAATATGAGAAGTGTCGATAATAGGTTTTACAACAACTAGCACATATCTTAATAATACAAACTCAACCACAATATTAACTACAAAGTAGTACACAACCTTAACTAACAATATATACACAACCATTCACACAATCATAAGCACAATGCAAGTATAAAAGTAAAGCGGTAAATGTAAAGAAATAAGTAAAACTAAAGGTAAAAGAAAATGCAAACTGACACGGTGATTTATAGTGGTTCGGTCATGAAGCTCCTCTTCGCCACACTCTACTCCCCGAGTATCCAACTCGAGAGTTACTTCACTAATCAACAAGCTTCCTTTCGGTGGAGAAAACATTATACCAATGTCGAGTTCTTCTTCGGGTACAACCAAACCTGTTATGTTTTGTGGCCAACATAACAAACCTTGTGTTTTATGGACTAAACACATAAACCGCGTCGCTTACAATATTTTCAGACACTAAGCTAGATGTCAAGTCTTAATCTTAGCTAGAACCAATCTATCACTTCACAAATGTATTTTGTGGCCTAAAATACTAACCAACACACAATCAACTCATCCAAATATATACATCATTTGGATCTTCAACCCCCCCCCCCCCCCCCCCCCCCCCCCCACCACCCACCCCCACCCCTTCCAAATTTATACATTATTCGGATCTACTCACTATAAAGATTGAAGACATAACTCGACTATTAAGTAACAAGTGTTGCAAATGGACTAAATAGACTACATAACTTCGTATCTTGACGATGACGAAAGTTCTTCTCTTGCACATGAGGGAAGAAGGAAATGATAGAAGATTGGATCACATTTAAACAAGATTAAACAAGTTTAATGATCAAAGAATTTAGAGAGATTTAGTGAGATCTAAAGAGAGAAAGAACTAAAAAAATCTGTGCAAAAGGTTGTCAAGATAGCTGGAAGTAACCTACTATTTATAGGAGCTAAAAAACAGTCTGTCAGACAGCGGCGACCCCTAGATATATTAGGGGGCCGCCCAATATTTAAGGGACGCCCCGACACACATTTGTTTAATTAATCTTGGCTACATTTGAAGGAATCATGATTGCTTAGTGGTTTAGAGGTTCAGAAGCAACTCTGATTGTCATATAATTGGTAAGCATTTCGTTTTTTTACATTGTATGTTATTACTGGATTGGTGGATAGTGTTTGTGTTAGTTTAAGGTTTGTTATAAGTGTTTCAAGTTAACTTTTTCTAAGCAAAAATGTTTTGCATTCTGATATGTAGTTATGTGTGCTCAGTGTATACATTTTATATAATCTGTTGTTGTATGAGGTGATGTGTCGTGTTAAGTTCGTATTTTATATGTTGCATGTAAGTAGAAGTCATGAGTACTTATTTCTTAAGTGTCAGACTGTTGTTATTATAGGATTGGTGGATGTGTGTTTATGTTGGTTTAAGCGTTGTGACAAGTATATAAAAATATAATTTTTTGGCAAATACTTTTTGGACTACAATATGTTGTCAGACGTTCTGATTTTGCAGATTTCTATAATTTGTAGTTGTAAGCATCTAATGATATCCTTTAAATCTACATATGGGGTTATACGTTCTGATTTTCCTTGACGTGTAGAAGTTAATGTTGATGCTTTTGATTTCTTAAGTCTCTATATGTGGTTTTTCTAACTTGCAAATTTCTTGAAATTAATATTGTTGATTATGTTGTTAGATCAGGCTTGAAATCAGGCTCCGAAAGACCAAGTGAGTTCAAAATGAGTGTCTGTTCGACAAAATCGATTGTTTATTTCATGTAATATGTTGATGCTTACATTTTGACTGTGTTGTTTGGTTATTTGTTATTGTATTTTTGTCTTTTGGTTGTGACTGGGTGTGAAAACTAGAAGGGGGGTTGAATAGTTTACCGGTTAATTGGCGTTTTAAAAATTAATTAGATTCGATTTGTATGTTTCAATCAACCAACAATATGAAACAATCAATAAATCTATCTACTCACAATCACAATATAAACAATGAAAGATATATGAAACACAATAAAAGAGATAAGGGAAAGAACGATCAAACCACAACACCAAGATTTATAGTGGTTCGGCTACGAAGTTCTTCTTCGCCCTACTCCACTCCCCGAGTATCCGACTCGAGATTTCACTATGTCAACAAGCTCCCTTTAGGCGGAGAAACCGTTTACACGTCGCATACGTTGTTTTTCGACACTAAGCTAAATGTCGAGTCCTAATCTTAGCTAGAACCAATCTGTAACACCCCTAAAATCATAACGCAGCAGAATCCCACTTGAGGTGCTACTTCATAGCATAAAGTACAAGTTACAGAAAACGACTCTAAGTGAGACGTTTTGAAAAGTCAACCATTCGATAATTTTTATAAAATATCAGAGTTACAATAGGTCCCATTTAAAATGTAATAGAAAACATTTTCAAAACATTTGTCGAATGGTACTCAAATTATAAAGCCTTCAAAAATATTTATATCCGCGCGACTCGAATGCTCCCAATGCACAGCTAGCAATATAATAACCTGAGAAAATACATGCAAAAACGTCAACCATAATGTTGGTGAATTCATAGGTTTAAGTAAAAGCACTGTTGAAATAATTCAAGTAATATTTCAGTAAGAAAAGTTGCGTTACAATACTTCAAAGTATTATTTCCGAAATCCAAGTAGTAATTCAATAAATCAAGTAATGTTCAGTAGTGGACCACAAGATTTAAGTAATAGTAGACTACGAAACGAATTCAGTAGTCAAAAACATGTATTATTACACTAAACTCATGACCCCGAAACCTTAACTGTCAGTGCCCTTACAGTATATAGGATGTATGCCAAAACACCCTAAATGTCCTCAACATGTTAAATGCACCATGGCCAACTTGTGACCAGAAATTCCAGGTGGGGATTGTCAGTCCCGATAGATCTACCCACAACATTCGCGCTTACTACACTAGTAATTAACGGTTCATGATAAAAAGGGACTTAGTTGGCATTGTGGTAACTTAGGCAATAATATTCAGACAATAATCTGGATAGCTTACAACTTGTAAAACACTTGTGACCAATAGTAAAACAAATAATGTGTTCAAAACTCACGGTTTTCATATATAGGAATTCAATGATCTCAAATCATATAGTAAACAAATCAAGCTTTAAATCAGTTCATGAGAAAACAGCCATGTATTACACATGTTTTAGAAGTCATGTAGTAAGCAAGTAAAAGCTTTAGTAAAGATAGTCACGTAACGTTTAAGTAGTAAAAATCAATAAGTTTACTTAGTAAAACGAGAATGTATTCTCACCCCGAAAACAGTTTATGAAAAACCATTAAAGGAGAAAAGGTGGGGCTATGAACTCACTTTAAGTAGAAGCATCGAACGAGAAATTCAACATAGAAAGAACGGCGACAACGTCTCACCCGCGACCTATAGTAATGGTGCGCGTATAAGAATATATTTATAAGAAAAATGCATAAAATGCATAAGTATATAAAATATATATATTCCGACATATATGGAAATCTTATATCGTAGAATTCATGAGTGCGCCAAACTTACTTATTTATACCCACTAAAATGTTTCGCCTTAAGTTTAACTCTATTTTAACCCATTCCGACTAATATGAAATTTTTTAATGGAAATTACCCATTTTGACCCATTATCAAGATTAAGACATCTAGACGCGAACAAAAATGAAAGACTAACTTATTAGTTGTAATTTCAGCTTTAGTTAATATATTTTATGTCTAATCATTCTCCATAACGCTAATTGACCATTAAAAGAACTTCGCCAAGTTTGACTTTTTATTATATATATTTCCTTAAATCTGACCCGTCCGAAACGACCCGCTAAATTACGTTTTCACGACTCGGACTCTAAAGCATTTTTATGTAAAACGACGTTTCGGACAACTTTTTAGTTTTAGCCGAGACCCGAAACCAAACTGAAAATGACCAAAATACCCTGCAAGTTTCTGCAGAAACTTGCTCTTTTTCTAAAAATGTTGAAGCATTTAATCCTAAGCTTTTGACCCGTTTAATATGCGTTTTAGACTTAGATATCCTTAAAGAAAGGTAAAATAGCGTTTTAAGCAACTTTTTAGTTTTACCTGAGACCCAAAACTTGACAGAAAATGACGAAAATGCCCTTTTACGATTCTGCAGCAAACTAATTTTTAACTAAGAGCTGATTGGAACTTTTATAAGTTTTCCCAACTTCAAATGGCCGCCAAATCTTCCTTTTAAGAGTTACGGGATGTACGACCTATTGACTCGAAGCTACAGACATCCTCTACCATATTCTTAAGCCTAAACTTAGTTTGAAAATAATCTCGACACCCAAAAGGGGCTGTCCGATTTTCTGCATTAATTTGCCTAACCAAAAACCCTTCCACTTTCCATTTTTAGAATCGACCAACGGCCTCAAAAGTAATTACTTACGATAATATATTATTCGATATTATTTTATAAATCGAAATCACCTTCATAGTTCGTTAACGTTTACTAATGCAGTGTTGACTGTTACGTTTGACTTTTTAATAAAATACAATTAATATTCTACTACCCCCCCCCCCCAAAAAAACTCTGACCCGACTAAAACGATCCACTTAATCACACTTTTCACGACTGGGTTCTAAAGCAAATTTATGCGAAACGATATTCTGAACAACTTTTTAGTTTTAGTCGAGACTTGAATCTAGACAGAAAATGACCAAAATGCAATTACGAGAATTCTGCTGAAACTATTATATATATGCTTGTATAAAATTACAGAAGTTGGACTATCAATTTTGACCCGTTTAATATCATTTTCCCGACTTTGACCAAAATGAATTTTATTTAAAACGTTAATTACGAACCAACTTCGCTGCTTCGCGGAAGGCCGAAACGAAAACCCGAAAGTGCTTAAAATGTTTATTTACAAAGCTGTCTGATTTAGTATATTTATAAAATTAACTTATTTTTCTATAAAGTGTATATTGTCGATCTAGCTTCTGGTTTCTTCGTTATTGGAGTTAGAATAGTCCCATTTTATATCAACGTCCGTAGAAAAAATTTAATTTGTTGTAATTACAAACCTAAATTGATTTTTCCAAAATCTCGAACCCGACATAACCTGTTACGTTTTCTGGTCTAATTAACCCGTTTACATAGATGCATTAAACCCATTTTCGACCAAAACTCACCAAAAAATTTATCCAAATATTACCTTATAATTTCGTATAAATCCAACCTTAACATCAATATCATATTATTTCCCTACGCCGCAAGTTTCAATCGATTTCACCACACATATACATATTTACGTAAATCAAATCAAATGAATGAAATAATCGAAATAAACAAAAAAAAGAAGGCTCACAAAGCTATACGGAGCAAAGTCGGAAAATAAAAGAGTTCGTCTCGTCCCTCTCAAATCCTAGCCGCGGCTCACCACAACCCGAACAAACCAAACCAAACCCAAATTTCTTAACAAAATGCTAGCTTTCTTCTTGTAGCATAACTTGCAAGCTGAACTTAAACCTTCAAGACACTTTTTGATTGCCTTGAATATGATGTGTGATTACTTGAACACTTGATAAAAAAAATTATGGATTGTCCTTGTGGGTGAATTCTAGCCAATGGACATATTTAGAATAATACAATCATTCAAGGATTAAATATGCAAATATAGGATAACAATTATTATATATATAAATAACAAATACCACATATCTTTATTCATCAGAAAGTAAAAATTGTCTTACATCCCAATTATCCAAATACTAAAACAGATACGCATGAAACTAATTAGCAAGTTGAAGTCTAATGTATCCAACATTATTAACTTTTTCTTTACAAGATAGCTAAATAGTTATCTGAGTAAACTTTCCGAATACTTGTTTTGAATCACAAATTGTGAAGAATTTGAACGATATGATGAGTGTCGTATGTATATTTCATACCATGAATCATAGTATGAAACTGTGACGGTACTTTTTATGAGGTATTTGAAGTCAACAACATACATATCTCAGACAGTCATCTATACAGTTTTTTAAAATGTAAAGTATCATCATTCTTTAATGTGTATTGCAACTATGCTCTAAGATGAGCATATCTAGTTAGCAGATTTATCATAAATGATGAAATCCTACTTCAACTAGAATTAATTATTCTCTAGCATCATGTGTACACAAACAACACTATGCCTTATATAATTCGTAAACATTTGTTTTAACAGTAATCTAAATCACTCTCAATTAGATACTGTTGTTATCAGTCATCTAAACACTCTTAATTAGATACTGTTGTTGTTAGCTCATCTTGCTCTTGTGCAAAAGTAACAACCAGTCTCATACACAATATAAGATATACATAATGGATCCTTCGTTAAAAACACAAGGTTTCCATCCATGTATTAGATTATCTCAGGTGAAATATATCATTTAAGACTTGCTTCAATGATGTATTGCATTGTGTTGGACTTAATTTCCGCATATGTTTATTTCATTAAACATTTATTCCAAGGTCGTTTGTTTTATTTCCTAAATTCCCAAGTGAAGTTTCATTCCAACCTCAAGGATTAACATCTATCCTAGATGGAATGATACCTTCAATTTGTTACACAACAAATGAATTTTAAGGAAAAAACATAGTGCTCCCACTTGATGTCAGATGTACTCAGGAGTTATCTTAATTTAATCAGAAACCATATTGTGATTATACTTAAGATCTCGGCTCCTAGATGCATGATCTAATCCACACTTGGATTCTTTTATCTTGTACACTTTATAAAGATTATTTTAAACTCATAACCTCTTGATTACACACCGTCCTCGCAAAAGGTAATCATAAAGAAAAGAGTTATAAAAACTTAATTGTCATATTACAAATATAGACTCATAACCCTTTTGATTACGCACCGTCCTCGCAAAGGTAATCATTAAGGAAAGAGTTATGAACCTTAATTTTCCATGTTTCAGATTCAAGAAAACATGTATGACAATTAGTTATCTTTATATAATTAATGCGTGTAGAAAAGAAAGATGTAATCATAGTCAATTGCTTGAGTAAGATTTAAAACCCTTGTCATCAGTCAGGCATTAATATGTATACAATTTTGTCCTTATGAGCCTTTCTTCAAAAGAAACTCAATTTCACCTCACATTTTACTATTTGGTGAAAGATCAATCAATCTCAATACATTGATTGTCTTTTAAGGATTGCATCTTTTCATTCACAGTTCTAAGATATTTATCAGATTTAAGATGTGATAATTCATCTTATTAGTTAGCAGGTTAATTATGATCCTTTAACTAATATTCCTCAACATTGATATAAAAATATCACTCCATTGATAAGGCATCCTTATGAATTTATGAATGAGAGTTACATTATACTTTGGTTCAACATTTTCATGTTATAACCTTAGTATGACCTCAGCAAGTGAATTCAGAAGGTTATGTATTTTGTACTATATTTTCAAGATCTATAGATGCCCCCACTTACTTTTATAAGTAGAGATAATTCTATAAGTACTAAGTATTTAAGCAACAATAAATTATTCTTAATTGGGACAACAAAATACATTTTATAGTTCTCCTCTCTAGCTTGTTAATAATATCCTTCATAAGATATTAACAAATTTCAGAACTTTAATCAAGACATAATGAGATCCATAAAAGGATAATGTCTTGAATACCTTCTAGGTTGGAACTATATTGAGTGTATCCATGACACACGTAAATTTTTAACCTTGATCAATTTTAGAGGTATAGCAATTAAAGTTATCAGAAATCAAACAATATGAATATAGTTTGTTTCAACACATTAGACATACCATAATAGTGTGATATTCTATGAGTATTGGAATTATGAGACTCTATCAGAATTTCCTAGATAACTTAATTCTCATTGGATCAAATACTCACCAATTGGGTCGAGCCAAATTGAATACACAGAATTTTACAACAAGTGCATGCTATAATGTATATTTATTGAATATATACATTAACTCCATGTTCATGTGTTCACAAGAAGACATAACAGTTTAAAAATTCTGTGATCACGTGTTTACAAGAAACCAAAACATATCAAACACATTATATGTCTTTGAATAATTCAAGGACCTTATGTTAACTCTATGTTCATGTGTTTTAAGAAAACAGAACATGTCAAGTTATACGTTACAAGTCTCCGAATAATTCAAGGACATCATGTTAATGTGTTAACAAGAAGACACAATAATTTACTACTTACTTTATGTTATTAGTCATTTATAAATTCAAGGACTTTATAATTATGTCTTAACAAGAACATAATTATTCTAACTAAAGTAATTATGAACGCAAACTCTTGAGTTCAATGGTAATTTCAAGTTAATTTCATACTTTATAATCATGATTATATAATTAACCATAATTATTTTGACTAAATCATATAGTCAATAAGTTGAAGTATCTTTATATTATATCTTGACTTTTAAATGTAATAGGGCAACAAACATCTTGTGTGTTTAAGTCCTAGTAGATTTATAACTTTTCTTACCTTGTGGTCAAGAGAAACCAATTAATCATATTGTTATATGTTGTTCCTTGCACACACTTAGAATTTCTCCCATTTGTGTACGGGACAACATTTCCTAAAGAAGACAAACCATACGCCAAGCGTTTGATTTGTTTAAACAATATGATAGTGTCATAGATATTACAAGTAGATTTCAAACCATAATGTTGAATAAGGAATTGTGAATTATTATTTTATAGATAACGTTTTAGGAAAGCAACAAGTAGTTATCCTATAAAATAAAATGCAATCTTCCTTTAAATAATGGTTGTTCATATTCGGAAAGTAATATATTATTTCAAAGCAAGCTAGAAATAATATGGACAACTTACAAGGAAATGAATCTTGTAGCTCCCACTGAAATTGACAACCTCACATGAATGTAATTTCAGATATAAAACGCAAAGCTCCCACTGGATTTGTCAACATTGTAAGTGTTACATCACCAGTAGAAAACAAATAACGATTTATTTACTTTCCTACTCTTTTGAATGCCTACAAGTAGTAATGTACTTAGGTATTGTGCAGAGTATATGAAGTTCTACTTATGTAGATGAGGGACTAGCCATCATATATTCATTAACTTGAATATTTAGCATGCATTTCCTCCTTAATCTGTCTGTCTAACCATAAGGGTGTTTAGCACTATAAAGAATGAATTGAGTCTAAGAAAATTTACCTAGAAAACCTACTAGTATTTTTCTTTACTCATTGCGGTTAAACTCATACATCGTGACAAGTGCAAGATGTCATTATTTGGTAGCTATAAACACAATGTTCTCTAGTTACACAAATATTTCAAAATTTTCAAAACCAAAAAAGGGCAATGAAAGATTGAAAGTGAGTTTAAATATAATTGATAAAAATTCAATTATAACCCTATCTTATACTTGTCAATCAATGAAAAGAAATAGGAGTAAGTCTCACTATTCTTACCAGAAAAAGCGACTATGTTTGTCTTTTATGAGAAAACAAACTTTTGTTTACGAATTATGTTGCAATAACACAATTAAATAGAACATAAAAAGTTCAATTTAGTATTTTCGATAATTAAATTCTTAAAAGAATTAACTACCCAATTAATTACTAATAAGACTAAGATCCAACTTGACCTCCCACTTATTAACCAGAGGTCTGACCAGTGAGAAAACAAGTAGGGCAAAAGGTAAGCGACGGGCATTAATTGCATTGTTAATGCAACTCTTAGATTTATGAGACTTATGACATTAGTAACTCATATAGTAATGTCAAATGCATATTTCGTCTCATCTTATGCCTCGGGTCCGAGGTCTGACCAGGTAACTCTATTTAAGTCGACCAAAAGAGAACGTGCGAAAATTGACAAAGGTCTGACCAATGGAAAAAAATTCGCCATGGGTTGGAAAGGCCCTAAGGTCTGACCAGAGAAGACAATCCAAATGCACGTGTTCTTCATTTGGCTGGCATAGACTTAAAATTTCATATAGGGTATACACATAAATTTTTACAAAATATGTGACAAAAATCGTGTACAAGAAGCATGCAAAACAACTTGTAGCACAAAGTTAAGAAAATATTTTGTTAACCTTTTTTGTATAGACATCATTTTGTCAAATGTTCTCGGTAGCTTCATTTTGAACGCACAAAGAAGCGGAGAAACATGTCAACTCGAAGCTTATTAAAAACATGACTTCTTTAGGGAAGTCGTAGCAAAACCTGCCTTAAACTTCTCTTGTAGTTTGTTCAACAATGGGTGAGTCGTATTTCCAATTGACTAATGATGCTATTATATGTTAAGAAACCCTTTGTTAACATTAGTTTTTATTAGTTGCCAATATGGTGGAAAGAATTACAAATTGATCAAACCCTATATTGTAATCCTACATGCATCTGAAGACACAAGTAATTCCAATAATTCCCTCATATGCCGAAACATGTAGTGGGGCGGGATAAGATTAAAGATTAATTCAACCCCATACTGCGCACATAAAAACTAAAATTACACAAGAAATCAAATTTCATAGTTTAATGTCTGTATTAAATTTGTCCAAAAACCTCGGTTTCGCAAATATCACATAACTGGTCACAAGGAGTATAATTACGTGTGTAATATTAGACATGTTTAATCCAAGTTTCTCTATAAGTGTAAGTCCGTTTTTAAGAGTTTCATAAAGTCCTTTGCAAATATTGAGCATCATATGGCATATCACATATAAGCAATTAAAACAGACAGAAAATTAGAGTATAATTGAAGACAAACTCTTATATTGAAAGCAGTAAATCATATAATGCCTCGAGTTCTCAAAAGAGTCTTCCCCAATTGGAGAACCAAAAGACTCTCACTAGGTTTTCTGCTAAAGTACCTAGATCGCCACATCCATCATATAGCATGATTGCGTGAGTCTTAAGGCCGAGATAAAACAAGAATAGAGTAACATGACAGCTTAATTAACATTTAATTTTTAATCTATTCTTCTTTTTATCAAATAACATTTGTGTTGATTCTAAGTGTTTATTCATTATTTATGGCAAATATTGCATATAATTGCCATAATTTTCCAATAAAATAATAAATAAACAAGATTTCATGCAGCCCTAGCGTGTTTAAATATGTGTGTAACCCATAAAACACCAAACGAGTTGACTCGTGTCATGATGCCACTGTTGAGATTTGATAATCTGTTAATCATTAACACTACGAGTACGCAGCGGATATGGATCAAGTAAGGTGCATATGATTAACATACAATAAATAAACAAAATGATAAATAGAAAGCTAACCATTGAAGTCAACAGCCAATGTAATGAAACAAAGTGGTTAAGTTACCACTTCTACAGTTGCTCACACAACACGTCAAACAAGCACGTCACGATGCTAGTCGTTACTTCACGTATATCAAACACCAAGTGTCTAGATCTTGCTTCAAAACCAATTCAAATATCAAAAGAGATAACATTCGAATGGTTAATGAGAAAAGAATTATACATCAAATAATGAATTATATTCTTTGTATACAAGTCATGCCATGCGAATAAAACAAAACCATTAATGATTGTTGTTATCAATCGGATGAATGAACAAAAGAAGGACTGGTAAAAACAAAGATTTAATATCTTTGTTATTCTTTGTTCGCGTAGGACAAAATCCACTATGGATCATATTACTAATATACACATTAGGCGTCAAATCCACTGTCGTTTTGACAGTGGGCCACTTGCTACAGTAACGAGCTGTCATTTTTGGCCAGTCTGATTTTAGTTTTTTTTTTAATTATTTTGTTTTTGTTTTTTTTAAATTTGTATGCACAAAGTAGGAGGGGAAAAAAAATATTACAAAAGTTTCGATTTATTCAGATAAAAAAAAAATCCGCGGAAACATCTTCGATACCTAATAATTTTAAAATAATCGATATGGTCACAAACGTACAACCCATTATATTAAAAAAAAACCATATAGCAAAAAAAAAACAACACTTTAAACATGAGGCCCAACACATAAGCCATATAAAAAAAATTATTACTAAAAATATACACATTTGTCGACAAACTTGCATAAAATTCGCATAAAATGTGGCCCAAGGTAAAAAAAAAATACCTCAAAATTAGCTTGAAATCTGACCCAAAGTAAAAAAATACAAAACGGTCCCTCAACTTTTAACTATTTACGATTTTCTTACACAAAAAATCCCGTAAAAAAATTAACAAAAAAAACACGTCAAGTTTTTATTGGTCACAACTTTTTTACATTCATCGGCCCAAAAAAAAGATATCAAACCGTCCCAAAAAAAGAAAATATTCAGAAAAAAATTAACCCGTCCCAACGCAAATTTTTTTTCCCGAATCGTACAAAAAAAGGAAATATCGGGGAAAAAATTAGCCAAAAAAAAACCAAAAAATAGCCTAAAATCTGGCCCAAAGTAAAAAAAATTACAAAACGGACCCTCACCTTTTAACTATTTATGCATTTCTTACACAAAAATTCCCGTAAAAAATTTACAAAACCGTCCCAAAAAAAGAAAATATTCGGGAAAAAATTAGCCCGTACCAACGCAATTTTTTTTCCCCGAATCATACAAAAAAAGAAAATATTAAAAATTAGCCCCGTCATAACGCGTCGGCAAAAAAAACACCCGAAATGTAAAAAAAAATTGTTCGGGAAAAAGTGGAATAAAACTATGTCGTTTTGACATAGTTTGCTATGGTGCTACAGTAACCGGCCCATTGGGCTCCTACTTTGGGCCGGCCCATTTGACACTTTTTTGTTTTTGGTTTTTTTTTAACTAGGCAACTTTAAAAAAAAAATTTGCTCGCCACAAAATAGGAAACAAAATTACAAAAATACTTATTTATTCAGATCAAAAAATATCCGCGACATGAGACCAAACACATAAGCTCATATAAAAAAAAGAAACTATTGCACAAAAATAAAAAAAATAATTTTTTTTTGCTCGGCACAAAATAAGAAAAAAAAATTACAAAAGTATTGACTTATTCAGATCAAAAAATACCCACGACATGACGCCCAACACATAAACCCATATAAAAAAATAATATTAAACATGAGACCGGAAAAATAAAGCCGCACAAAATACAAAAAAAAAACAAAAAGATAAAATAAAAAATTTAACGGCCCGCATCAACGCGCGGGCAATCATGGTTAACACATATTTATCCAAATCTTATAAAATTATATTAAAAAGAACCCAAATACCCAAAAAACAACCTTTAACCACATAATTTTTAAAAAATTAGCACACGCAAACCACACTTATAAAACTTTAAAATCTTACCATACAAATTTTGAAAAAAAAACATCCACATCTGTAATAAAAGAAACACCACTCCGCAGCAACGCGCGGGCAACTATGCTTGTTACTGCCTATTAGAAGAACAAAGGATAAGGAAACAATTTTGCTTGAATGTCAAAGTGTGTCGTTGATACATACTTTTTTTTTCTTTTTGTGTGGGACGAATAAAAAGAAGAGGTATGGGGTGTTTATATAGCATCTCAACCTTAGTTGTGGATAACTCTAAAACCTTGAAGATAAACTTTAAGTCTTAAGCTTATCACAACTCTTTCATCTTATCCTAAACACTCATCATTATCATTATAATTTTAACACAAATTCTTTTCTAGAATCCTTCAAAATCTGCCACATTTGGGAGGAGGACAAGGGTTTCCATTTTTGACATTTTAAACCCTTCTCTTTTTATTTAACATATATATAAAGTTAGTTAAGCGTCTAACGGAAACTAACGACCGTTTAAATATTTTTCGTGAAACATATTATATAATTAATAAATATATAACAATTATATATATTAATTACATAATAAACGTACTTTTCGTGTCTTACGTGTGTGCCCCTAATAAGCTCACACATTTCTAGTTGTATTAGTGCTAGTCCAACTAGCATAATCCAACACATTATTCCTCACTTATATTATATTATCAGCTTAAAATCCAAAAGGTCGGTATCAACTATCAACTCTAGATTTAAAAACTGCACGTCCATCTTGTTATTCATAATATCATATTAGAATCTGCGTATGAAATCAAGTGGCTAAAGGAATTATATATAAACATATGATAAACAAAGAAACTGCGGGATAAGTTAGTTTGTTATGCTATTATCAGACAAGCATGGTCATAGATTTATGTGTATCAACAATATTTTGCCTTTTTGAAACATAACCAAAGGACTAATAAGAAAAGAATCACTGGCCATCCAAATAAGCCTCCGTTGAGGAAATGAATTATGAATAGTGAAAGACGCAATACTGACACAATCATGCAGATGTAATTTTTTCAAAACATAATAAAAAAACAGGAACATATAAAAGGTATCCTGCAATGATCACAAATTGTGACATCAACGAAACATGAAACTTGATCGAAACTACGAAACAGGAGGGGAATTTAAACTGAAAACATTACGGCGCACTACAAACTATAAATTCCTAGAAAAAAAGAAGCTAATCTCTCATTCTTCTACGACGCTTCATTTTGGGGGGAAGAGGGACACGCAGATCCTGATTAGCAACAGGTTCACTTTTCCACCATTCCTTATACCTAACAGTCACATAACCTTTGTACTGTCTTCGCGGGAGGTATATATATTCATCCCAATAATCTTCACTGCTTTCAAGATTAAGATCCTCGGCTGGAATATCTTGATTATATCCAAACTGCCTAGATACCCGATGAGGAAAGTATTGTTGACTAATATCCAATCCAACTAACTTAGAAACCCTGACACACCGAGCAAATGATTCCAATTCATCATTATCGATTTTTTCAATCGTAGCATCTTCTTTATAAATTGTGTGAGCTATAAAATGATCAGTATCCTTGACGTAAGGCCGCCACACAAACTGTTTTCCACATGTACCCCACTCTAAGGTGGCGTAATCAGTTCTTTTGTTAACCGGGTTAGCCCATCTGGCCAATCTAGTTTCATCATCTCGAACATTGCCCACAGCATACGGCCTCACAAGCGGAAACCTTTCCAATACCCACACCTGCATGTAGTACATAGGGGAAAATACTTGCAGCAAAACACTTTCGCTTTTTCCTTGTTGGAGATCCAAAATAGTGTTTTGTAAGAGATGCAGGTCCCTATAGAGAGTTGCAAGGACAGCAGGTGCCAGAGCCAATTTCTGGCCTCTTGCTAGACGAATAGCCAAATTAAAAGTCTCTGGCAGGACCGTGTCTTTCACAGACGGAAAGAGATACTTAGACAACCAGAGTACTAGGAACGCTTCATGTTCATGAACATTTTGATTGTCCATAAACTCGTTCATCCAAGCACTGAAGCGGGCCTTTTTTGAAGGACTTGCAATCAATTTTTTGTAAGCTTTATTTAACTGAGATAAAGCGTCACAATTTTGGGGGCTCTCAAGATGACTGGTTACAGGGTCTCCCAGAACCGAGAGTCCTCCCAAAACCATCATATCTTCGAGAGTAATCGTTATTTCCCCCCATGGAAGTATAAATGTATTAGTTTTGGGGGACCACTTTTCAGCAAACCAAAAAATAAGATTCTTATTTAGGGGTATCTTGAGTATGGAATTCATAATAGCATCATGAATTCCTACCCTCTTCCATCCAGGACTATGTGCTACTTTCATGGTCTTAACCCAATCTTCCCACTTCTGGTGTGGGCTAACCCACCCGATGAAGTTGATTTTTTCAAGATGCGTATGTAAGGCAGATATAGTGGAGGTAGGTTTAGCAGGACGGGCTTGGGGTGTGGCGCTAAAGGGGATAACTGGTTGAAGAATCTGGCCAAATTGTTGCATGTGATACGTTAGAGTCACAACTTTCCTTTCTTCGACATTGGCATCGATTGACATTCTAGGAAAATCAAAAGCAACAGACCCGAAAAGGAGAGAAATTTTTTGATTATGTGAAAGAATAGAATTTGCAATGTGTCTAAAGAACTAGAACTAGTGGTTTAAATAGAAATTAATATTTGGATTATATATTTTACTAAGGTAATACATATCCAATTTAGGTATAAAAAACTCATAATTACATAATAAGCATTTAATTAGTGATACGAATTATTTATTAAAAACAACAATTTAAAAATTCCCCCCATTAATTACATATTCATCCTTTTAAAATAAAAAAGATAACAAAGTGTCACATATACAATGCAACTTTCAGATATGTATCGTATTACATACTCACTATGTTACGGTTTAAGTGTCCACATTGCAGTTTTAGTTTGTCGTAAAAAAGTTGTACACTTGCAAAAAATAAATAAAATAGTTTACAACTTTACCTATTTTACCCTTCAATACTTTTTATATTATGATGTATGCATTTAATTTGGGTATTAATTGCATAGATAAAAATGAAATTTTGTTAGTATGTATATGCATTTACTACATATATCTTAAAATCAAAATTTTTGTATAATTTGTGGGCACTTAAAATAAATGGTTTGTCCAACGAGCTCCCTTAAGACATCGGCTAAGATGTAATGGTTCAACCCAATCTTAACTTTTCAATTAAAAAGAGCGTATAATACTAATAATTGATCTTAAAAATTACCTTAAAGAAAATGTATTTATATTCTCAAATACATAGCATTATATCACGAATTTAAACAAATAGCATTATGTTAGAGCATTTATGACCGACTGTAATATAGTGCTACGTACTTCAAAATATAAATGAATACAATGCTATGTATATTATAATATGAGTCAAGTTATTTTGCATACCACTTTTCTCTCACATACCAAGGACACTTCTCAGCCGTTGATTATGTACGACAAGATCAAAGGGAAAAAAACACGGAAGGGCCATTCTTGCACAATTTTGAAACATGATAGAGGGACTAAAAACGTAAATATTCAATAATTCCCAACAACCTCAATTTCCAGTAAAAAAACACACACATCATATACATTCACTCTCCACACATCAAACCCTAACCAAAATCTAAAAATCTGCACAAATTAACAGTGCAAATCGCGAATTAAACACAAAAATGGAACAAGGAACTAGTAAATCGACCGATCGTGAAAAAAAATGTTCAAAACGAACCGATTCATAACGCCGATGATGATGATACGCTTATACAGATCCGTTAGTTTGTTGTTTTTTAAGTATTTTTTGTGATATTCTTGAATTTTCTTTATGTTTTTATGATATTTGTGAATTATTTTTTGATTTTATTCATTCTAGTTGCTTATTGATAAATTGTGGTCATAATACTCTAATTTTTACTATTATAAAGTGATTATTAGTGTGTTTATTGACTAATTTTTGATAATTTGTGATGATATGATAATGTGATTATGCATGTTAGATTTATGAAAAATTATGGTAAATTTATGTGTTTAAACGATAGATTCCACATGTTTAGATAGTTTTGATTGGTGATATATCCAAGTGATATAGAAGAGTTATTGAAAGGCGGCACAACCTCCTCTTGTTATAATAGATTTGTGTGTTTAATGGATAGATTGTTCAAGTTTATATAAGGTTTAGCATAAATTTTGTGATACACCGGTTTTTTTTCGTGATTGTTGACTAGTAGTATATCAACTGGGATAAAGAGGTTAGTTTTGCATAACTTTAATTTTTAAGTTTGCAAATCATAACTAAGCTGAATAATAGATTGTTGTTATTTTATTTGAATTATCACAATGATGATACATTAAGATATGCCTTGTAAAATGACACGTAGATATGCATAGAAATCACAAGAGATTATTCGTGGTGATTGATGTAAGATTTAGCTTTAGAAGAACAAAAAACTAATAATATGTATTTTAATGAATTACACATTCTTTTAAACACCAAGGCCTATGGGGAGCTGTGTAATACAATTGGGGGGGACAATATACTTAGAACTGTGTTACCAAGTCTGGTGGTAGGAAGGTATTTCTAATGACAAGTTCACAACAATAATCTGTTTTCATATTTCTAACAGCGAAAATCATTCTCAAGTTAAAATCATCTTCAGCATTTAACAACCTCCCCATACTTTCTATTTTCTAAATCATTATAGCACAAGAAGTAACCCCCAATTCTATTCCACTCATAGTCGGTATTCACCTTTGAAACAAAAACTTCTCCGCGTTCATCCTGAGACATTTTAATTTTCCAATCGGACGCGAGTACTGCACATTTATATCATAATCTTAGGATTATCCCACTCTCAATTTAATATGAATAACTGTAAAGAGTGTGGATGTACAAAAGTATACCAGAAGCTAGGTAAAACATGGAGGCAATCTCAGACTCATCTTGCCCTTTCAAAAGCTCTGCAAGCAGGATTGGCTAGCAACCTGTAGATATCAAAGCCACCCATTAATGTAAGCAACCCATATTAACTATACACTGATTGATTAGTCAAATCCAAGATAAAATAAAACTAGATAGTAGTACTCTTGGATAAGATTTTCAGCCTATTTTCTGCTGTGGGATTAGGAGAGGGCAAATCTGAAAAAGTAAACACAAGATTACTAGTCATATATTGCAATATATAGGAAGATTATCATAAAACTGAACAAGTATATTTCAAAGTAAACATCAAGAACGTGCTCTCACCGTCAGGCGAACTTGGCGGACTGTCTCTCATAGAAGCTAATAGTGTTGATGTTTCTCCACCCCTAGACGTATATTGCGTGAAAAAACAAGAAACAAAGTACAAAGTTAGTGTAAAAACGGGGAAGCTATGCAAATAGCTTTTTAAGGAAATCCACATGTTCTTACACAAAAGTCAAACTGTGGTTTTGAAGTATTACTATAATTTATTACTAAAATTAGAAGTAAACAAGTTTTCAACCGCATTTCATAGTTTTATTAATTAAATTTAAAGGTGGAACTGTGGAAAAACTGTTTGTAGCTAGAAATACTGATTGAGCGGTTTAAGAAACTAGTAACAATCAAATTATAATATTGCAAACAAAACTCGATTGCTCAAAATCTTAAATTGTGAATCTAAGTCACACATATATTGAATCAATGTTTCACATCCTTCTGACAGAGAGTTGAGTAACAGAGAGACTCAACTTCAGCCAAGGCAATTGAGTTAGAATCCCATTAGAGATTTTCACTTGAAAGAATTCGAAGAGAGAAACTGACTTAAACGATCTACGAGAATTTAATCAAAGAATTCGACTTGAGCATTGCAAGAGGCGAAAATTCTATTTGAACCGGACAGTATGGGTCAGGCAGCGAGTCGACTGTTAACTTTTTATATTGTGACCTACATCAACGACTCAATACACTATCCCGGGGACTAGGACAGGGCAGATTGGACTAGCCAATTCACTATGGACCTACCATTGATAATTCTTAATCTAAGTATAGTCTCATTCAAAAAGTTTAATCATAAGAAAAAAAAAGTCCATGGATTTTATAAAAAAACATTGTCAAAGTGCATTATAATGATGTATAGTAAGGACTGTTATTTACCTAGTCACAGGACTTCCATCCCATTCGCCTATCTAGAGTTCTTTATTAGGAGAAATATGTACATAAGAAAAAAAAAGACATGAGGTTAGGCCAGAAGAATTTTACTTGCAAGGGTTAGTGTGAGATTGTTAGCTGATAAATAGTGCAATACAACAATTTGGAAATGATGAAATTAGTTTAAATGAATTCGGTTGCTTGACTTATCAGCTTGAAATAGGAGAATAAGTAAAATATTGATAATAGAGATGCTAGATTACAAGTTGATTGGGATTTCCTTATTTATTGTTTATATTGCAGCGTTTTTTAGCCGTAGCCACCACACCTGCTAGCATTTCAGAGTCTTGTATATTTGCTGCTCACTAATGACAGAAATGTGCATGTTTTAGTATTTAATTAGACAGTAAAACCCTTATCCCTCAAGAGTTGAAAATGTAGGAGCACATAGTACAATAGCCGATACTACTGGATTGGAAAATTTTATATTTGATGTGCCTTAAGATTTTGGGCTGGACTATAGTACTGGATTGGATTTCTTGGATTATAATCAGGGAGAAGAAAACTTACCTGAGATAACGGGTCATCCTCCACCATCTGCGTTTTTGGGACCGAAATGTGCTTTTTGGGATTGTCCAAGGCCTGCTCAAGGCAGTTGCTTTTGACAGTCTACGTACGTTAACATAGTTTGAGAATATTTGTTGGACAATCTTTCTTATAACGTGTCAGGTTAAGCCATGGGTAAAAACAAGTCTTGCTCCTGGTTTCGGGGTTGTTGCAAAATACTTAGAACATAGGTAATTGCAGTTGGTGAACATATCGTCATAATACCAATTATTTTGCATGTATATCCATTAAGTTTTCATAACTAGCTGATAAGCTTTCCTCTTATCTATATGTAGTAGCTTGCAAAAGTATTTAGAGCAGCAAGGCTTCAACATAGTAGGCTACGGTTGCACTACATGTATCAGGAATTCTGGTGATCTTCATGAGTCAGTTGCCTCTGCAATTGCAGACAACGGTATGATTGTAATTTACGTCAAGTGTGAACAGGTATCATTCAGATCATCGTTAGTGTTTATGCCTTTTACTTAAGCATTTTTGTGGTGTCTTTTGAAGACATGGTTGCTGCAGCTGTGCTTTCTGGAAACAAAAACTTTGATTGATGTCTATGAAAACGTTTGTGACATCATTCATTTATGACCTTGCATATATGTTTTAGGCATGTTTAGTATGTTGATAGTTGTAAAATAGCCTGCTAAGAAATGTCACTAATTATGTATGTGAAATTGCAGTGTGGAATCAACTGAGATTGATTTGACCGAGTTACAAGATGATATTCAAGACGAGAATCAAGAAGATGGTGATATTGGTGGCAATGGTGAAGCTCAACCAAGTGGTGCAGACGCTGATGTGACCTATGAAAATCTAGGTTGGTATATATCTATTTTGCCAAACTAGTATATATTGTTGCCAATATCGACCTATTTACTTGTTATTGGGTTAACTTGCATTTTGGTTTATTTCAAATGGTTTGGTCGAATAAAGTAAGTTAGCAAAATAAGGAACTAGAGTCTGTGATAGTCACCTAAAGTTAATATCCAAGGCATGCAAACTTCTGAATTATTCGTAAGATTATTGTTGGAACATTATTGTGTATGTTATCATCACGAGCGCATTAATCTTTTTCTAAAAATGGACACTAAAAAGGCATGCAAACTTCTGAATTTTTCGTAAGATTATTGTTGGGAAGATTATTGTGTATGTTATCATTACGAGCGCGTTAATATTTTCTAAAAATGACACTAAAGTGTCTATGGGTTAACCTGTACTAAAAAGTAACATGGTTTCTGGAATTTTGTTTTCATTCAATGCTGAGACTGATTGTCTTGTACTCTTGTATAGAAAATGCAGAGGTTGACTCAAACTCTTGTGATGCGTCTTAGATAGCATGAGGAAACTATTGCACGAGAAGGTATGCATTGATGACATCATGGTTTACAATACATATATAGATACATTATGAAGTTAAAGTTGGTTGATTTATATTTTCTTTTCTTTTAGGGACTAGAATAGCCTGAATAAGGCAAAGGGATCTGATATAGTGGTATGTGGGTCAGCAGAATGAAAAGAACAACTACAACTCCATGGAATAGGCAAATGGCTGAAGTCACCAAGATCAAAGCTATCATAGATGTAATAATTTGCAAATTTAGAATGAGCAAATATATAACGGGTCAAATAGTTTTGAATGGGTTTAAAATTATCCAAAATGACTATTATTGCCTATAAAGTTACCATATTTGAACAACATAAGATTTTATTCAAGTAGTGTGGTACCATTTTTATCTTTAATGTGTTTTACAAATTAATAACCTTTTTTTGTTGCAATCGCAAAAATTGCTAATTGTGGTAAGAAGAGGGGCAACTAAAAAATTCCGTGTAGACAAGAGTGAAGCCCCTGAGCAGAAGGGGATGATGATGAATTGGCAATCGTACTTCTCGTGAAGACCACATGATGGTGCCTAGGGTGTGGCAGGCGCTAACTTGAGTAGCGGATGGAGGGAGTGAGATAGCGGGGGTGTGACTGCTGTATGGATATAGGAGAGCGGTGGATCAAGATTTTGTATAGACCTGGACACGTTGAGGGGTAGTAGAGGTCATTTTGAGGGATATTAGATAAGTTCTATGGTTTCTCTATCGAGATCACAAAACAAGAGTGCAACAGTCATAGAAGACTGGTAACTAACACCAACTAACATAACTTTATTTATTGTAAAGTTTATTAGTGTTTTAACAGGCTCTAATGAGGAGTTAACTGTATCAAATTTCATGATTCATGCCAAGTTTCTTAAGACTCAAATATTTGATTTTGTAATACCAAAATTTTTTTTTTTATGTGGATTGCCTTTCATATTAAAGTGTATGGTTGGTAATATTATAATTTGATGATAGTTTACAATGTTTATTATTAAGTTTTATAATATGACGTGTCTAATATCATTAGTGATATTGTACAACATAATTAATAATTTCCTAATATCACTTGTGATATTTCACAAACTAACAAATACGCTTTTAATTTTTAATGATAGTATTACAATGATATATATGTAATGATAGTTTACAATGATGTTTACATTGGACATTTTATTAAAATGTAAAAAAAAATAGAAAAAACATGGGTGCTAATATATAACAACAATATAAGCAATGAAATATCACCAAGTAGAAATTAAAAGGTTACTAGTATACTTGTTTACCACTACCTATCACAATTATATTAGACATTAAATCCTTTAAATGAAATGGATCACAACATGTCAAATATAAAATTAAATGCAACACATTGTTTTGTTTTGAGAATACCCAAGTTTTGATTTCATTGTTTTGCTTCCTTTATTCATTTATGCGTATTTGTATAATGACACTTGTTTATCGCATTTGTGATATAACATTGTGTCAAAATTGAAAATTTATTTTAAATGGTAGTCTTAATCACTTTAGAGTAACTCTCATGTGAAAAGAGTAATAGAATATAAATTAGTCACTTTATAGTAATAACTCAAGTATATAGCCAGACATTGAATGAAGTCAACTTTTGCTCATTTTTATGCTTTATAACCTGTGATATTATTCATAATTTGAAATAAACCAGAATTATCGTTAACATTCTATTGATTTATCACTATGTGAAATTACTTCCTAATGCAAGAATACCATAATAGTGTCACAATTATACTGCTTTTATCACATGAATAAATACTCCATTCAGTGACTAAGAAACGACAATCTAAATACTCTTCAATCTTTCATACAAGTTATATCAAAGAATAGAATAAGTGTCGACTTACCAAATACCAAAATGAATAAAAGGAAGCAAATACGAAAATAGAAACTTGACATAGTCTTAAAGAATCAACCAAAGTGTTTGCATTGCTTTTGAGCAAAATAAGAAATTCCTCCTAAAGAGGCTTAAACCCTTTAATTCCTACTAACATGATAATAACACAAGTGATACATAACATTGATTAGATGTTATGAATTCAAAAACCACAATTACGACACATTATATTTGCTTTATCAATCTGTGATAATTAATCATATGTGAATACTATAACCTAATGTCACATTATATTGCCCTTTATCACATGAGATTTTGTTATTATTATTTATCAATGATGATATTACAATGTCATAGTAATATTCATCGATAGGTAAATTTGTAAAGCCACATGTGAATCTTAGTTGATAAAAGTTCACATTTATTTATCACCGGCAATATTACAGTCCCAGTGGTAATCAGTGTTAAGCCACGAGTGAATCTTAGTTGATAAACGTTATATTTATCATCGGCGATATTACAATCTCAGGGGTAATCAGTGTTAAGCCACAAGTGAATCTTAATTGATAAAGGTTATAATATCACTGGTGATAAATATAACATTTATCAACTAAGATTTACTTGTGGTTTAATACTGATTACCCCTGAGATTGTAATATCACCGGTGATAAATATAACCTTTATGAACCAAGATTC
Source organism: Tanacetum coccineum (assembly GCA_026074375.1). Classification (NCBI taxonomy): domain Eukaryota; kingdom Viridiplantae; phylum Streptophyta; class Magnoliopsida; order Asterales; family Asteraceae; genus Tanacetum; species Tanacetum coccineum. Next base: position 5,177 of record BQNB010007828.1, on the reverse strand, counting down.
ACCCGTGGCTTAACAATTATTACCCTTGCATGTGATATTGATTTATCACATGTGTTATTACTCATATGTAGAATACCAGATTATTGCCACATTATATTGTTTTATCGCATGAAGTATTACTCTAAAGTAATTAAGAACGACAATTTAAATACTCTTTTTCTTCCTTACAGTGTTATATCACAAGTGATAAACAAGTGTCACTTACAAATACCAAAATAAATAAAAAGGAAGCAAACAATGAAAACAAAAACTCGGCGTATTCTCAAAATCAAACAAGTGTTGCATTAATTTATATGACATGTTCAATATCACTTGTGATATTTCATAAACGTATTTAATGTCTAATATAACTTGTGATATTTTAGAGGCAAACAAGTATACTTTTTAACCTTTTAATATCACATGTGATATTTCATTGCTTATATTTTTTTTATACATTATCACCTATGTGTTTTTTAATATTTTTATACTTTTTAATAAAATGACCAAAAGTAAACATCATTGTAAACTATCATTAACATAAAATATCACAACTGATACAACTTTATTATGAAGGAATCACATCAACAAAACACATTAATCCAATTGCAGTTCAAGCAAAATTAAGCTGAATAGCGAAACTAATAAGTAAAATTACACTATCATGAACATAAAATATCACAGGTGATACTACACACATGACACGAAACATAATCAAAAAGCTTTAATATGGAGCAATCAAAAAAGTGAAACAACAATTCAATGCAATTCAAGCAAAACTAAACTAAGAACTTACAAAATGTAAAGTAGTAGGAATTTGCAAGTAATCAAAATAAGTATCAATGGGGGATATCTTGTAATTTTAAGGAAAATGGTAAAATTAAAAAATTAAAATTTTCGATGTGCAACAATTTTAAAGAAAATGGTCAAATTAAAAAAATTAAGAACTACAGGTATAAACCTTTTGGCCCATTTCTTAGCAAAATTTTATACTTAATTAACTACAGGTATCTATCTGCATCAACAGATGTATAATTCATATAGATATGTTCCTTAATTGTATTTATGCATACTAATGTGGTACTAGTTTAAAGCTTGACCCAACTTGTAAACTTAATTAACTAAATGAGACCAAACGAATGGGTGGTCAAAACCAGCTATATTGTGTGCAGGTATGTCCAGCTACAAACAAATTACAATTTAAGCATGATTACAGAACTACATAGCTACTACAATAATAACCCAAGTTCAAAAATAATGATTGACATCGCATGCATAGGAAGTACCGTCTTCGGAAACTTTTGGACGTGTTACCTTAGCTCTATAACTATTTGACACTGTTGACATCAAAGCAAAACCCGAGTCAAAAGTAAATGAGTAGAAATATAGTTCAAAATTTAAACCAATTCAGCTATAAAAAACATAATATTAAGAGAATAGATTCATTTTATGAATAAGAAGGTCTGGAACAATATTCTCGAGTACAAAACTTAACAGTTAGATTTTATACTTATAGACTGATGACTGATGACTGGTATGTACACCCGGCCTAGAAGAAGCGAGGGGCTTACTAATTTGTTGTATAAGTGAAATGGAGTGTGACATGCTTTACACGAACCACACATGATTTCCTTCTATAGAAGTTTAGCCTCAATCTCCTCAAGAGTAAGCCCTTTTGTTTCTGGCACGATAAAGAAAATGAAAACGAGAGACACGACTGCTATCCCTCCAAAGATAAAGAACAATATTCCAGCCCCAAGCAATGTCTGCCATCACAAACCAAAATAATAAAATAACGCCATTATTTGATATAAATGCTTGTGATAGTGGTATATATAACCATGCATTTTTAACCTCTAAGTGAACGAGATAATAACCAACATCAACCATAATAGAACCATCAATGTCCAATGAGCAACACTTATACAACCTAATTATATAACATCAGATAACTACATTTCAAGTAGAAACATTATAAACTTAGCATAAGTAACAACCTAATTACAATAGTAAGAAACCAATGGCAAAACAACCGATATACGTCGACAAGACTAAAGCAAAAAATCCGATATCAAAAGCGACTTCAAATGAGTTAACTTAGTCAATGGCAAGACAACCTAATCACTTCACTTATTACATTTTTCATAAATATTTTGCTTGATATTCGATCCTAATTGTTGTATGATCATAATGAGTTAACTTATCATGTTCTTCTTATTTGAACCTATTCAAACTCGAGCTCGACCTCACCTAAATCAAGCGGATTTGATATCTCGCAAATCACCTCAACCAAATCTCACATCACTTCACCTAATTCACACAATTCCAACTAACCAAATCACAACAAAACACATACTCAAATAAATGCTTATTGAGATCTAACCTCCAACATTATTGAGCTATATACAGTCCAAAATGTGCAATCATAACAGACTCTCAACAACTTAGACAAACTAATTTACAAATCACATCAATCTTGTGAAAAATCATCATTCATATGATTAGACAATTAACTATTACATCACATTAGTCAATACGATCAGAATCAAACGAACCTTAGAACAATACGATCAAAATCATCATCAAAACGACATCGTTTGACACCACATCTAAAATCACTGCTCTCACTAGTCGAACAACCACCACTACCACACGGCGGTGCCACGTCATCCGACGATATATCTTCAGATCACAACAAATTCGAATCGGAATACATCACTGTTAAGTGTGTGTGATGAAGATGATCGGAATGTAGATGAGAAGGAAAGTTGAAGAATAATTGAAAAATGGTTATAGATGAAAAAATGAAGTGCAGGGAGAGATTTTGGGGGGAAAGGGAAGATACACGTTGATGTTTGTGAAAAAAAATTAGGAATAAAAGAAAAAATAAATGCATTATATAGTTGGACAAAAGAATATGTTTATCAATTAAATCTTAGATTAATCTCCACCATTAGATCAAACCCAAATGGATGGTTAGGATTTGTCCCTTAGTATATGAGGAGAAACTGGTATGCAAATGAACTTTTTTCATTATAATATAATACTATGTATTTATAAATACACAACATTTATATTACAAAATTAAATGAATAACATTATGTTAGAAGACCAATTGTAATATAATGCTATGTATTTCAGTATATAAATGCATTTAATTTAGATTAAACTTTAAGTTCAATTAGTACACATTATATTCATTTTTTTAATTGAAAAGGAAGTGATACTCACACCACAAAAAATGATTTGCACACCACAATTATACATATATAATGTTGTAACATATGCATTAGTGATGTGATATTGTGATATTCACATCACTTTTTGTGTTGTGAATGTCACTTCATTCCCTAATTGAAAATGTAAGCTTGAGTTAACTTATTGCACTTTAACCAATATCTTAAGGGCACTCGTTATGCAAATATTTTATTTTAAGTGTCCTTAAACATTCTTATCTACTTTATGGTATATGTTATAAGTGTACATACAAATTTACAAAAAATCATTTTTACCTATGCGATTAATACCCCAATATAATGCATATATTTTAATATGAAAAGTATTTAAGAGTTAAATCAGTAAAGTAAAAAACTATTATTTTAAACTTTTTTTAAGTCAAACAAATATTATAATGTGGACATTTAAAATGTGATGTAGTGAGTATGTAATATGTAGAATATGTTGATGTTGCATGTTATATATTACACTATGTTCTCTATATTATTTTATAAGATGTGATACATAATATGATTACACCTATTTAATACTTAAAGGCTCCTTATGTAATTATGAGTTATTTATAACTAAATTGGACATTTATTACTTTAATAAAGTATTTTAAGTGTATAATCTAAATTCTAATTCCTTTCTAAACCACTAGTTCATTTGTGAACTTGAATTTTATACAAAATTATATACAAAATTTACTAATTTGTGGGCTACAATTTTTTTAAATCAAAACATGGACTACTAGTAATAAACTAATAAACATTTATGATTAGACTTTTTTATGTAAACATTATTAATGAAAGCAGCAGAGCTTATATTGTATCTAGTAGTTTTTATACATAATTAAAACTTTGTATATTAACAACTTCGTCAATTTTTGGTACACGTATCACAATACGAAATTTGAAAAAGTACATGTTTTTTTGCATGGCCAAAACCTTCTTGTAATCTTTATTATATATTTTTTTTCTTTTGGGCAAAAAGGGGACAAAACCCCAAAGAACTCAATAGATAGGATAAAAGCTACAAAATATTATACTTCTTGTAATCTTCATTATACTTTTTTTTAAAAGGCATTTAAAATCTTTGTTATACTAATCTCTTCTTAAGTAACTTTGAATATGAGAGTTGATTGGTACACCTATCTTTTATTTGCACACTTCCTTGTACAATCTCACTAGCCACCGTATAATTAATCTACAACTCCTTATAGCATAGTTTGTGTATGTGAATCAAAAGTGAAAGTGTGCACATCACCTCTCTCTGCATATACCTCTACCATGGACAACTATCATACTATGCATATGCTCCATATAGGATAAATAAATTTCAATTTATAAAAATTAACAATGGGTAAACTAGGTTACCTAGACATCCATACGCGACTTGTTGCATAGGTTTCGAGAGCTGATATCGACATTCTTGACTTCGAACACATGAAACATGTTTGCTTGTGTATCACCGTCGATTAAATCCACACTATTAAATCTCCCTACAAGAAGGTAAAAAAATATGACACGAATATATGTAAACCAACCAATCCAATTATACTCAAATAGATATATTTACAGTGTGGACCTATACACGTATCATCTAATAAAAACACATAAATTTTTAATGTTTTCAACATTACACAAGTAAAAAATGTCACAATCACACAAATTGTAGAGATAGAAGATGGCACTAGCAAAATTTAATGGTGAAGTAAACAAATTGCCGAACTGGTGCCATGCTGCCATCTTAACTGTTGGGTTTTAAATCTAATTAACCAATTAATTACACGAGTACGCAGCGGAATGAAGGTAACATGTAGAATACAATAATTAACAAGAATAGAAGAAGTTACCTTCTAGCACGAAACGATACACCGTTTAAAGGTAACCGTAAAACCGTCTTCTATATACGCGTGTGTATAATACCACGCGAAACCACCAAGAATCAAAGATATGAATCCTCTAAGCTTCCACACA
>BQNB010007827.1:56890-92162 GCA_026074375.1 Tanacetum coccineum | reverse complement strand
CCGAGATTCAATAATCATTCATTTTTGTAGCATTTGCAACCAGATATGATGATTTGAAGAATATTATTACACACGGCCCACATGAAACACAAATCAGCCCATCAATTTCTAAAGGGTTATGTAACACTGATTTTGGAACAGTATGATAAGAAACCTTATTTAAATGATAAGACAAATAAGCAAAAAAAGACGAATCCTATAAAGCCCGAATAAGCTCACAATAATCACTTAATCCACCCGAGGCTCTTGATACCAATTGTAGGTTCCCAAAATTTTCACACAATATGAACTAGAGAGAGAAAGCTAGAGAGAGAGAGATGGATGGGAGAAAACACACTAAAGAGTGTGTGTAAAATGAATTCTTCCAACACCCTCTCCATGTGTGGAGAGGGTTTAAATATGTCTTACAAAACGCCCTTAAAATGGGCTATGGTGTGGGCTTACAGTGGGTAAAGACCCGACCCAACACCATAAATCATACGATAACTAACAAAACTACGAGCCACGCTAAACATAAAAATACACGAGGTGACCGAGTCTTTTTCTTAAACCTAACAATTTATAACCTGCCACTTCCTTGCGAAGCTCAGAACATGTACCCTCTAGCAAAGACGCCTGGCCAACGAGCCTATCCCTTTCAGCTTCAAGAGAAGAAGCCTTAACACTCAACTCATCACAAGATAAACCCAACTCAGACAAATCTTGAGTAAGCTTGGTAGTTTGAGCAGTCTAGGACGCAAGCTCAGTCACTTTAGCAGCATCCGCGGATTCAAGTGCCGCAACCTTATGTTCAAGAGCATTTTTATCCTCCTCAAGGGCTGAGTTCCGTTCCTTCAAACCTTTAAGCTCGTTGACCCGAGTGGCCTCCACGGCCTCAACAATAGCAACCTGACCGTGAAGACGAATTGCCTCCGCGGCCTCAGCCTCCTTCAGAGACAACTAAGACTTCAAACTCGCAATTTTAGCATCCCTTTCCTTCAACAGGTCAGCCTGCCTACTACATCTACCCTCAAGCTTTTTCTTCTCCCTAAGGATATGCTCAGTCTGCATCCTAACCTCAGCGCCAAGACATGTCTAGCGTGCAGCCCCAACATTAAACTCCGTAAATAATTAGTCATAGTCCATACCAAGAAGCTGGGAAAAAAACACAGGAGGAGCGAGCTGATCAACCAAACTATGGCACACATCAGGATCATCCAGAGCAGACTCATTAACCACATTCTACTTAGGAACATATATTTGACGCAGCGTTACGGAGTCCATATCCTGAGATACATAAAAGGTGTCCGTAGAAAGCTCCGTACCAGCTGGTTGAGACTTGAGAAAGGCCTGCAATATCCGGTCCTACCGTACCAGCGGAGGTGGAATCCGCAAACATACTTGCATGAGTCGGCTCATCTCCCGCCCTAGGCACCGGAATAGAAGAAGCAACAGCAACGACCGTAGTAGCATTGGCATTGGTCATTATAGGAGGATCCGGAATAAGAGACCTGACAACGAAAGAAACTTAAGCATCCGCAGCATTTGAACTAGAATGACAAGGAGAGTCTGAAAGAGCTACAAACCTCTCCGCTAGGTGATGAGTACACAGATTAGGCCCGATAACAGAATCTGTGCGGCCACCCCCTCACACTCTAACGTAAGGGATACAGAAGAAGTAATAAACGGCAATGTAGCCACTGTCGTAACACCAACTTCGACAGGCAAAGTACTATGTTCCAATGAGCCTTGAAGCGCAGCAACAGATTTTCCACTAGTATTAGCACTGGCACAGGAGGTACCATGGTCTGCCCTTAATTTTTTAGGAGGTAGGGTGGAACCACAAGCCCCTCTGGAAGCTTTCCTCTTCTTCCTGGACCCTTTAGCTTTCTTAGCAACATTATCCAGAACCTCATCCTCTATACGAATAATATCGGCATCAAAGGGAATTTCCAAACCATCAGTAGCACCCTCCTTAGTCACATTGTTTCCAGCATCCTGAACATCATCATTTTGGTTTCCAGCATCCTCAACATCATCATTCTGGTTTCCTTGTTCATTAACACCAGCAAACGAGACAACACGACCTCTGGTAGCTCAAGCAGCGGAACCTCTCCCTCTCTAACTTCTTTTTCCTCTATCCGCACCTTAGTGGGATCCGCATGATTAATGAAGGCAAATAAATCCATCTCTACATAAAATGAAAACAGTTAGATACAGTAACAAGAAAGACAAGTCACATGACGCAAACAAATAACACCCACCCTCATCGTCGTCAACCAAGAAGACCGGATAGACATTATCGTCCAACTCATAATAGCAATTTATGCTAATAAGGCATAAGAAAGACTCTGAAAACTTCCGGAACGGAGCAGGATGATTAGCAAGGAAGTCACATACTTCCGCATCAAATTCAGTTGTTGTGGGATGGGGGTCTTTTTTCAGTGTTTTACTATTATGCCACGGAATGGAAAGTGGAAAAGCAGAGGAATCAACCCAAAAGAAACTGTCATTCCAGTGTTTTAATGAATCTAGCGGTTTAGTATAACAAACCGGAGCGGTCTCGGAGCGCTTGCTAAAGGACATCCAACCTTTATTTTTAGAATTAATATAAAACCTACAAAAATTCCTTACAGTTAGAACAAATCTGTGAACGCGATATAAGATCTTGAAATGAGAGACCTTAGCGGCCGCAATAACAGACAACTGTGACAGATTGATTTGAAAATACTTAAGTACATCTATAAGAAACTAAGAAAGTGGGATCCGGTAATTGGCAAAGTCAAAAAATCTAGTATATACACTGATTTTGCCGGTGGGACTATTACGGATCCTATTATTACGGCCAGGTAATTCAGGGTGAACAGTGTCAGGAATATGAAACCTCTCGCACAGAGCATCTAAAGCAGATTGGGTTAAGGTGGATTTAATATCATCAATAGAACCTATTATTGAAAAGAAGAGTTAAAGCCTAACCTGGTAAACTAACGAATCTTCAAGCGGTTACTGGCGGGGGAAAGTGAATAAAAAGCTCGAAAATTTCTTAACAATGGCGATTATGGTGGAAAAGTAGAAAAAGAGAAAAGTGAAAACCAATGGGGTATTTATACCCTTGGTATATTCAATTCAAACCTTTGTAAGATGCGCACACGTGTCTCCCACTAAGTAAATGAAGGGATAAGATTAAAAGTAAAGAAAACGTGATGACAGAAGCTAACTGCCATCAACCCTACCTAATTAGTTAAAGAAAAGTCGCGGAGCAGCTAACAGTCACGGAAGAAGGATGACGTGCGGTACTAAAAGAACAAAGTCTAGCAATATTCACCGCACGCAGCACAACGCCACACGCAGTAAAAATACTAAACTGGGAGGACTTGATGACGTGTAACAGGTACGGCAGGCTTTTGGGCTTGGGTCATACCATTACAATTAGGCTCTGGACCAACTGAACAACTAACAAGCATAACGGGTCGGAACTAAGCCCAGCATCATGTTGGCCACGGCCCGGAAGCAACAAGACAGACGCAGAACAATCGTCAGCCGCTCCCGCAAACCACGTGCGGATTAGTTTACGCCCGCGGAAGGTAATCCATGTCCACAATCACGATAGCCGCGGACCCTTGCCCGACAAGGCTCCCACTCCGGCCACTACAATTGTAGGCGAAATACTAGAAAACCCTAGTACTAGACTCGCCTACAAAAGTAATCCTCTGACACTCCAAATGGTACGATTTTCTCACTCTTCCCAATATACACACATACTTCTGATAACATGTTTTCTTACTCTTACGCCGGAGTCTAATCGTGAGGTCCGTCCCCACGGTAAGGCTAACGGTTTACTTTCACTTGTGCGGGAAATCGTCTCAATTACTTTGTTTAGTACAAGATCTAATCCCAAAAGAGCTTAAAGGTCCAGTCCAACAAGCAGTCTAAGCACAATCAATACCCAGTCACACATTTTGTACCATGAAAATAGTTATATAATCGTCAAAGGCTTTCAACAAACCCCACTTGATAACTTTTGTTCTTTCTTTTCCTTTTAGATTTATGTCATGTATAAGTTAAGGTTTCTTAAATTTGCTTAATTTCATCATTTTATGTCAGGTTAAGTCTCGTTAAATTAAAATTTTCCTATTCAGTTTCAATTTCAATAATAGAAAAAGGTGACGACGCAGATATTGAAACTAAATTATACAAAACCAAGTGTGCAAAGGTCGAACCGTTAGCGTTTTTCTTTTTGGACGATTTGGTGAATGTTGTTAGCTTGTATTCTCTTAAACATAACTTGCTAATTAAAATATATCCATTTTGTCGAATTTGACCGTTTTATTCAAAAGCAAAGTGATTTGTACACGTTAAATATATATTTTGTAGCTTGTACACAACAAGGTGGATGATCGCTTGTGTGTGTTGGCTTGTTGCACCATGTCTTGTTTTGTGATTTGCACATGTGTGTGAAGTAATAGTTGTGAACAAGTCACCCTTATGTTCATACCTACCGAATCACATTACTAGGTTTAAGTTCCTTCTATGCAGTTTCACATTTCGATGATCTAGACTCGTATATAATATGGAACGAATTTAACAATAGTCATGTACGGTAAATGAAGATACGTTACTGCCAAAAGTTCCCTTATGATTGTTCATATATGTATGTTCTTCCCAGGAAATCTTAAATACTATGGGTCCAAAATCATCACAAGTTTGATGTCTTAAGCGTCTCATTTTAACCGAAATGCTTCCTCTGTTTAACCGAAATGCTTACCTCCTCTGTTGCACTAATGTTAATTTGCTACTAGCTTTGAATTAGACGGGAACTTGCCTATATTTGCATTTCAAGACTATGAAGCATTACACTAAAACAACGTAGTGTAACGGATATGATTTATTTAGGAGGCAATTTTGAGATTTCACCCAAATTAGCCTAGTGTACCCAAAGCCAAGCATTGTATAGATAATTTGTTATTTATTTTAGTTCGGTGCAAGAATTTAATCGACATAACTGTTTATATTGATCGATTCTTTAATAAATATTTCTTACACGCATGCATAGTGACCTAAATCACAAAGTAAATGACCATTCCAATCATTAAGGGGATATAAAATAATTTTTTTGTTTTCTCACGTATATGTCAAAACATTTCTTCAGAAATTTCACTCTTGGGATACTGGTAGTGCGAGCTAGAAGACGTAGGTAAATCAGAATTCGTCAGTTGATCATCAGACTCTAGTGAATACATCTCTTCAAGTTTCCCTCTGAATGGTTGAAACCTCAACTCATCTTCAAGTTCCTTCATTTTGGTACGACCCTCGAGCATATTCACTACTTCTGACATGGTTGGCCTAAGAGCGGGTGATTGATTGGTGCAGAGTAAAGCAATTTTCATCATTCGCACTGCCTCTTTTTTGTTAAAATTCGAACCCAACCTTGGATCCACCAAATCAATCAAACTCCCCTTTTGTTCCATAAAAGCCGCCTTAAAAACAACAAATATATTTATCTTAGGACCTTGCGTTCAGTTATAAAGACGAAGGGTGAAATAGTGTAGTTTAAATAAAAGAATTTATACAAAATCAAGAAGGCAAAAGCAATCTTCACTTGGCTGAAATTTTATATTATTCTTTCCAGCAACAATTTCCAGTGCTAGAACCCCAAAACTGTATACATCTGCTTTGTAGGTTAAGAAACCCCATAATGCGTATTCTGGTGCCATGTACCCTCTGTAGGACCAAAAGAGTTAAAAATGAATGTTAAAAGTAAAAGAGATTGAACCTTATTACAAAAAGATCAACAAGAATATTTCTCACATAGTTCCCGCAACTCTAGTGGATATGTGGGTGTTTTCTTCTTCATCGAGCTTAGCCAAACCAAAGTCTGAGATCTTTGGAGTAAGGTCAGTATCCAATAGTACATTTGTAGCTTTGATGTCCCTATGAACCATTTTAAGTACCGACTCTTCATGCAGGAATGCCAAACCTTTTGCAATGCCAATACAGATTCGTTGTCTTTTAGGCCAATCAATTTCCATGTTAGAGTTCTTATTATCTGAGATTCAATAGAAAAAATCACAATCGAGAAAGCTCTGTTCGGTTATATATAACAATATTCATTTAGAATATCCGGTTTCTATTTATATTTTCTCTACTTTACTTAAGCTTGCAATCTATACAAGTACAGATCATTAGCTCCTGAGAAATACACATAAAAAAATACGGAGTATTAAGCCAGATTGTATTATACTATTATGTGTTCCGTTTTAGAATGTCTTTCCCAGGTAATCTGTAACATGTTATTGTATGAAAAATGTGCCAACTTAAGGTATGTATGCGTGAATGCGTCCATGTCAGCACTATAGTTAGTATATTGGACAGCTAGCAAAAAGTATAACATGAAAAGTGGAACTTCAAAATTATTATGAGAGAAACAACATTATACCAAAAAGAGAATGCGCTAGAGAATTATTCTCCATGTACTCGTAAATAAGCAGTAGGTGGTTGCGTTCTACACAACAACCATGTAGCCTCACAATATTAGGGTGTTGAATACCAGCTATCATCCCTATTTCATTCACAAATTCACGATTTCCTTGCTTTGATTTGGAAGAGAGTTGCTTCACAGCAATAAGCGTTCCATCTAGTAGTGTACCCTGAAATTTATAAATTATGGATATATGTATATTGAGTTCTCCATATATTTTTTTAATCTTTTCTTTCCTCTGTTATCTTTTACATTGGAACAAGTTTTACACCCAATTTTTGAAGGTTGCATATTCTGAAGTGATAGTATGCCAATGAAGAAATCAAAATATTTACAGAATTACCTTGTAGACGGATCCAAAACCACCCTCACCAAGTTTATTTGATACTGAAAAGTTATCAGTGGCGGCTTTTATTTGTCTATATGTAAATACACCGGTCTGCAAATCCAATCCTTTTAGTTCTGTAAAGATACAATGTGATTCCAGTGAAATAAATGTATTTCAAAAATAACAAGGAAGTATATAACATAGTTTAGTGTGTCAGTTGAGTCTTTATTTCTTTAATATGGTTTCGGTGCTGCAAGTTCTATTCCTAGTAAGACCATTATTAACAAGAAAAATGTCAAAGTCTATGAGAAATACCAAATTATATTACCGAGTAGCTAGCAATCACATACCTTCTTCCCTTGATATTTGATCCCCTATATAACCCCTTTGCCATGCAATACCAGCTATTATGAGAATAAGGCACAATGCCGCAGCTACCGGTCCAAGGACTATGAATATACTTCTTTTGTGATGAGTTGGAGGCTTAAATTCTAACAAAATCAAAATATCAATATGTCACTCAAACTGATTATATTCACCAGGTGTAAAAACACTTTATCCAAAAAAAGATATGATAATATTACAGTACGTTACTAGTAATTGCTAAGTTAGAATTATGGACAGTATACATACCCGTTCAAAAAAAAAGGGACAGTATACATACCAGACTCGATTGAAATGGCAGATATCAGAGGTCCAAACATTCCTCTAACAGGAACTGCGGTTGTACCATTCCCAGCATATTGAAGGCGAATTTCCAATGTTTTATTAGTTACCCTAACTTTTGTTATAGGTATTTCTACCGCCTTATCGACCCCGCCTGCTTTATGCCTGATATCAAAATTCTTGAATACATTTACACCCTGAAAAAAAAATCTAATTAAGACAAGTCATTTATATCCTTGAGGGAAGTGTCTCATACTTTTCGTCAAATCCAAAGCGTTTAACAAAAGTTTGTACTAAATATCATCACATATCTACAGTATCTACCCGTATATACGACAAGAGACAATACTCGAAAGGAAGTGGTAGTTCGCTTTAGTCTAATTAATCCAAGGCTCGCCTCCTAACATAGTGGAATCACTACAAAAAAAAGTTCAATTCTCCACGGTTTTTTCTCCACGGTATAGTTAACCGTGGACTTTTTCTTATATTGATCAAAATTTTGTCACATTTATATGTGTCACAAATCTTTAAAAAAATAATCCACACATATAAGTGTGTACAATTACAAAAAAACTACACTTAGAAGTGAAGAATTTTTTTTTATTAAAACGTCACACTTATTAGTGTAGACAACTTGATACTTTTCCACGCTTTTAGGTGTGAATATTTAACAATGTTTACTTGTTTTGTAATTTTGTCACACTTTTAGGTGTGGACATTCAAAAAATATTTCCACACTTTTAACTATAGTCATTTTGATAATATTTCCACACTTATATGTGTAGGAAAATTTGTCACACCCATTATTACCGCATATAGCAAAGTGTAGCCATTATAATTTTACACATTTTTAAGCGTGGACATTTAACCTTAAAAATGTGGATAATTCAACTAATTTTTTGTAGTGAATTTAAATAATAACACCAATTAACCTGTATATAAACATCGAAAGCACGTCTTCCCAGACTCATGTATGATTGATTATCTCTGAAAACAATCTCTGCAAAGTGTAGAGTCACGGTATAGTTTCCATTTGCTAAGCAACGACCATAATAAGTGAGAGAGAACGGAGACATGCGAGCCCGGGTGTAAAGTTCGGAGTTATTCATAGTAAGGATAGATACATTAGTTGAGGTCCGCGTATATTCAGTTTTATTAACATCCAGTTGACTTCCTGTGCTACTAAATCCCCAACTATTAGGGTCATGGAAAAGTTTTGTATCTCCTCCTGGATCCTGATCTGCTTGGTAAACCTTGTTTCCAATAGTAGCTTCTGGCCCGCCGCAATTAATATAAACTGAATAATAATCTGAAACAACAAAATAGATCCATAATATCAATACATCTTTGATGTAAAAAAACGAAGTGCAACATCACAGGAAAGAGTGTTGCCCAACGCTAACCTTTGTAGCAAGGATTGTTGCCAAAACACTTTGCAAGGTCTCTGCAAAATGCAAATAACACACATGGAAAAAAAAACCTTATTCATATCCGTGAAAAAATAGTTTCATACACTCTAAAGAAAAAAAATTGAGTATATTCAAGCTTACGAATCATTCCCACCAGTGTAGCTTTTAAATAAGTTCCTAGTAAACGAAGAGTTTATAGAGTTTAGCTTCAAGGTGTATGCGGATAAGTTAAGAGCATTTGAAAGCTGGAAACTTACAGTGATTTATCACAAGATGTAGGTACACTTTCTTTACTAAAATGGTTGTAGGATAGATCTACGGAACTGTGTTAATAATACAGTCGACCAATTAAGAAAAAATAATCATAATAATAAAGGCTTTCAGTCCTAGTATGTACAAAGTATTATGAATGCAATTAAGTAGAGGTTGGGTGTTAAAGATTGTAAATATAGGAGTATGTCAGATGTCATAATATAATGCTGAAATGAAGCTTAAAAACTCATTACCGTATATCAGTTCCATCTACGATCCACTTAGGAATATTACCGTTGAGAGAGTTACCTGTGAGATACCTATCATTTTACGATATAATTTGTTACCATTTATGTCTCTTCGGTTTGTCGTTTACTTATACAATTTAAATGTAACAAAAATATGATATAAATAACTTAACTAAGAGTGGAAAACTATTGAAAATATAGATGATCTAAATCTCATCGAGGGCCTTTTAGGCTTATATTCGATGAAGAGAGGAACACTTAGAGAACTTTTACAATGACTTTTATTGCTTAACTTTGCTTCCGTACAAATTCATTACACTAACACCTATTTATACTACATGAAATTTCTATGATCATTCTATGACTTTCTAGAAGCTTCTTCTATATGGGCTCGGGATTTCATGGATAGTCCAATCGTTATTGAACTAAATCAAGTTTACGATCCAACAGAAACAACAAATGGGAGAAAAAGTAAAATCATATACTTCTTACATTCTGTTTAGAGATGACAGCCCTTGTAGATTTGGTATATCTCCATTCAAATTGTTGAAACTGAGATCTCTGTTCAAGTAAAATTATATAGACACAAATATATTTTTGAAAGATGTTTAAACAAATAATAAAGTAGTAAACACAAACCAAAGTGGTTTGAAATAGGTACTGAACAAAATTTGGAAGACAAGAACTCTTACAGATACTTCAATTTGGACATTTGTGATATATAATCAGGAATCGTCCCATTTATATTACAGCTTCTCAACATCCTGTAACATCCGTTATCATATATTATACTTCAAGATGAAAAAAAGTTAAAAAATAGAGAACTAGTAATTACATTTGTAAATTATACAATGACTTACAAAGTTCTCATATCTTTCAAGCTACTTAGATTTGGAAAATATGAACCATTACCACTTAAATCAGATATTCTTCTGCATACAGAACAAAAAAACGTGGAGATTGGTATTCGTGCATGAATAAAGAGAAATCAAAATCCTGAGAGGGAATTTATGTGATTTACAATTCAGTCAAATTGCTCAGTAGAGAAACACTTTCTGGTATTGGTCCTTCCAGCCCACTTCCTTGCATCTCTCTGATGATTTTCACTATCAGATAAATGTTTTAAAATATTGATACATGTGTACAAACTTACAGTTTCAGAAGTCGTTTCCAGCTTTCAAGACTTGGAATTTTTCCAGTAAAGTTGTTACTACTTAACCGGCTGCGCAAGGGTAGTGATAACTAATTTATAACTATAACCATGAAAGGACAAATTTTTTTTTTATAGCAAATAGAACTTAAAAAATACTATCAGTTTGGAAGGGTGGAGTGTGTATACAGTACTGCCAAGTTGGTGAGATTATTAAGCTCCACCGGCAACACCCCAGAGAGATTATTTGCATGAAGCATCCTACGGCCGGTTTGATAATTTAGAAACCCGTATAGATAACTATTTTCTCAATTACCATAGTAAGAAAAAATTATTGTAATTAAATGGCTTACAGGTTATCTAAGTTTATAAGTTTTCCAAGCTCTGCAGGAATGGTTCCAGAGAACATGTTGCTCTCCAGGCTCCTGGTATTCATTTATTCATCAAACGCAACCGGATATAAGGCACATAATAGATTACACAATGATGTACGTATGCGCTAATTTAATATTACAGTTAGCAAATTTACTGTTGTTTATATTTAACCGACTCTTTAAGTCCAGAAAAACCAATCAAAGTCTTTTAATAATGCTTTACTTAATTTGACCAACTTTCAAAAACTTTGAATTAAGGTGACAGCTCAAAAAAAGAAAATGTAAGGTAATAATCTTCCAAAATGACGATTGAGCTAATATCCATGTGGCTCTGTTATCTTTAGGTAATCAACTTAAATCATTTGGTCTGTAAACTATGTTTTTTCTCCTCCTTTTATTGATTTCAAAAAAAAAAATTGGTTGCTAAATACTGTTTATCTATGCAATTAGCAACAGAAGTCAAATTCTGTGCGGGTAAAAGATACAGTGAGACAGTGAGAACATACAGATATATAAGTGAGGTGATATTGCCCAAGTATGGTGGAATCCTTCCTGACAAGCGATTCACTGTAACAGACCTGAATTAGAGTTCTGTAAGAAACTGATATTCATATAGATACTCAAAAAAGTAATTTTAAATACAACCGGAAAATGGCTCACAAGTACTCCAGCTTGGTTGATGCCCATTCAAGTGGTATGGTCCCATTTAGGTAATTACGAGTCAGATCACTGCGATAAAAGCATCATTTTTGAGTCGGTATTTAGTATAGTACATAAGCTGTGATACTAACAATAGGAATTTTTCTTACATATTTTTTATGTAAGGTAGCTTTGCTAGTGATGGTGGAAGAACACCATCAAGATCCTGCCCCTTGAGAAATCTGTTCAGAAAACAAGATCCTGCCCATGAGTAAAGTCTCATGCTTGTAAGTTCAAAACAAAGTGATTAAAAAAAACACACACACTCACATACATTTAGCAACAAGTTTTTTTTTTATGAACTTTAATCTATGACATCTTGAGTGAATTTATACTGTTACAAACTAGATTATTAGTATGAAACTTCATAGATTGGTTTTGGTAATCGTCATAAGTCCTAAATAAGCAAACATATTAGGTGAGGATGAAACAAACAACATACAAGGAAACCACATGACAAACACCGCCGGGGTAGGAGCAGTTACACTCAAGAGTATTGTTATAGTAAGGCATTTCGTTCCTTTTTTCTGTTCTCCAGTTCCAGTTCGAAGCATTATCACATGGATTCAGGTTAAAATTCCAGTCATTTTTACGCAATTCCTTAGCTATGTGCTTAAGAGCAGCCACTGCAAGAGAATACAGAGCATGAATCTTATGTAACTCATTACTCAAACGAGTTTTTCTTAATACATACATAAACAAAAATCAAACCACCTACGATTATAACATTTTAAAAATACATACTTTCAGCTTGAGGAAGAAATCCAGCTTGTGCTTGAACATCAGTTACTTCCACGAATATAAGTGTGAATAAGATGAGCATGAAAGTAAGCAAAAGTCTAAAACTCTTCTGGTCAAAAATCAACATCTTAACAGAGGTATTATGATAAGAGATGTTCATGTAAGGATTAAATATCAATACTTATAGTCATGCTGCAGGTAAATTTGCCTAACGTGCCTAGTGGTATTTAGGGACGGACTTATCACTTTAAGTTATCAGTTGTACAAATTTTTTTACTGTGTATAAAGGCATCCACTATGGTTATTTCATCAAAGTATAAAACTTTATCTTTCATTTTAACCAGTGGCGGAGCCAGGATCTTGGTATATAGGGGGCAAAAAAAATTTCTCCGAAAACAGCTCCAAAAACCGCAGCTTTTTAGTAGCGTTTTAGCACTTTTTAGCAGCGTTTTAGCAGTTTTAACAGTTTTTTAGCAGCTTTTAGCAAATTTTTTAGCATCTTTTAGCAGCTTTTCAATAGCTTTTTGATATTTAAACAGTCGTATCGGAGGCAATTTGAGATTTGAGATGGGGGCAAGCTGAAAATAGGCCATAAAAATACAATTTTTGCACTAAAAAAAAATCGCCAATTTATCGAGGGCTCCGGCCCCCCTACCTTCTACATCCCTCCGCCCCTAATTTTAACCATAGTGGTCACCTATTTTATGTATATACTAGTATGAGATAAAGAGGTTCATATTCTTGAACATTTTCATTATTTAATGCATGTGTTAATAAGAATCATTTGAAGAATTGTAAAATATTTATAACATCAAAAGGTTTATACATTAATGATTATAAACCTATCACCATTGTGAATGCTCTAAAAAGAAATATAAATGAACAATGAGATACGATTCTTAATTTTTTTAAACAGTAATCAAATCAAGAAGACATGCATTTATTTTTACATATTCGTGCACTAACTAATTAATTAAACAATACATAATCTTTAGTGACTAAATTCACTTTAGAGAAATCGTTATTTTTAACGAAAATATACTAAGCGGCAAACATCCATCGGGGTTCTGTGAACCCCGAGAACAACCTAGGTCTCCGACTCTCCGTCATGATATGCGTTTGTGCCTCCTAACCAAGAAGTTATGAGTTGAAATGTCGTTGAAGATATTTGTAAAATATAATGTAAGATTGGTGGGACACGGGTGTGAACAAAATTTCCAAAAAGAATGTATGTGTTTGATAAATGCGTATTATTAAATGAGGTAATATAGACAACTACAAATAATTGCATCATCAAAACGACGGGAGCCATGCAAGACTAGAGTAGAGTTGATATTAATATTTCCAATAATTGAATGGATCCAAATACTTCATGACCCATCGTCACATCTTCCTTATCTATATAGAAGAGTATATCTTTAAAAAATAAATGGGTAACTCTTAGTCATTTAATTTTGATGGCAGTTTCATATCTCGTTCTCTTTTTATAATCAATTTTATATTTATCTAAACATGCATCAAAAGCATCATCAAGTATTCAAATATTCTAATTTAAGGTTTATATGAAACTATGCGAACACCCGTGCACGCACGGAAAATCTTTTGCGACCGATAATTAAGGATATGCAATATTGGTACGTTTTTCGTGTAACGTTCATAATAGGATTGTTTAGGTCAGACAATTGGATTGTTAAGCCTTTTGCCTAAATGGTATGTTAGGTTGGTTATGAATATGCACTTTAATATTTTGGTCAGGTAACTTTCAAGTAAGGACTATGTTTGTGTGATTTTTGTGTGGTATTCAGAAATTATGTATTAATTGTATGACATGGATATTATCTTTGTGGTTTATGTTTATTTTAAGTGTTTATGTATAATTTTGTTTAATGTTAATGGTTTATATGTAATTTGTTTATGAAATTGTTTGTTACATGAGTTGACAAAACCTCCAAAGTGATGTTATACATCAAAATATTTACTCAATTTAGTCATTTGCTAAATAATTCGAATCGTAATGAACGTATTAATTGGAAAAAAAGATATGCAATATTATAATAAATAATGAAATGCAAAACTCTACATCTTAATGGTGTGACCCCTAAGCAGATTATCAAATATCCTATATTGTGACTATAGGACGATATGGGCCAACTTACATCCTAAAGCAATTGAAAGTGAAACATTACATCATTAGGCAAGTACCCGCGCATAGCGGCGAAAATTTCTAGCGGCCGATAATTATCGATATGCGAGATTGTGGTAAGTTTTTCGTGTAACGTTCAAAATAGAACATGAAATTATTAAAATGTAATTGCAAACGGCTGTAACATGCGATAATTCAACTCAAGTAAAAATTCTTAACATGTATCAAGGAACAAATAAAAACATGTAATGAAACTGAAAATAAAACATTACATCAATTATGAGATAATAACCAACAATGCATGTTACTTATCGCATAAAAAAGAATAATCTATAATCCATTTGCCGAATCGAGATTTCTTAAAATCAGATATCCAATTTTCAAGCCGCATGTATGAGGGGGCAATAGCTCACGTTGAGCGACGTTTTAGACTTTCCTAATGATCAAATGTAGTTTTCGTATTGTCTTCGCTTCATCAAAACACTATAATAATCCCCTTATCTTAGCAGATTATAAGTCAATCAACAAATCATTAATGTTGTCAACATGTTTATTTTTAGTTGATAAGATTGTTCATAAAACCCCAACATTTCGATCACAAACCATGGTTGTTCATAAAACCCCAAGTAATACACGCCTATAATTAAATCCTTTAACCAAAAGCGTTTTCATGTTTTTAAAAGCACAAATAATTGGCATATATGAATAAACAAAGAAAGGTCCATTATGCTTTGATCTTAATATGTATAACTATATTTTTACTTAACATCTAAATATCAAACTGATTCTTGAAAATCTTGTTTAAACAAAAAGAGTTACAAAATCATTAACATGTCGAGAATAACATAAATCCGTAAACAAACAAACCAACCCATATATATAATGCAATTTAATGTCATAAACTTAGTTTCATTTTCATAATATTGTTCACCTACTGTATAATGCCTGCCTTAATGGGACGAATGACGATGGTTTGTGAAAATTTCTGATTGTCTTCATGAAATAATTTGCACCACAAAACATTCCTAAAACCCGTGTTGACCTCGGGATGAGAATCGGGAAATACCGACAAACCGGACCGGCATACCGGACTCACGACAATGACTCGGGAAGACAAATCATAAGGACCGAGACCGCGGCCGATAAGCACTCGGTCTCGTTAGGTCTTACCTGGGTCAGTCCGGTTCGGTTTCGGGGTTTTGGACTTGATGGACCCAAAGATACAATTTAGCATTTTATGCAGTTGGACGTTGTTATTGTGTTCATGCATACTATTTTGCAATTTTATACAGTTGTAGTAACTGAACTTTGAATATACATTTGGTACTTGTTCATGCATACTTCTTGACTTCTAGTTCAGTACGTACACCATAACAAATGGCATTGAGAGTCGGAAAGATTGTGAATTAATGAGTAAGTTAGTTTTGTTCAAACAAGTCAATCAGTTATACATCAGTATGTAGTTAGTTTCAAGAGTGAAGTGCTTGTTGTATGCGAAAAGTAAAGGGTTTAAAACGATACAAGTTTAGTTTTTGCAATATCGCGATAGGGCGAATTTATATAATTAGAGGAAAGAGAAACGGCCAACACAACAACTGGGAATATTGATAAAATGTTTTTGAATTGATATAAAATACCTTTGAACTTTTGTTTTGCATAATTTCAGTTGGTATCATAGTAAACACATTGACGTCATAAGGATGGTATGATGGTCAGATTATCTTGGAGAAAATTCGGATCATTCGATATTGTAGCATAAATAAGATTTGATAAAGAAACACCATCTGTCTCTCCACTAAAAAACTCAAACCAACGAGAAAAAAGAACACCGCTATTTAGTTTTCAGAGCATTACAAACCAAGGAAACTTGACAAAATTGATATCTACCAACAAGGGAATTTTCCACGTCATCCTTTAGCCATTTCTCAAGACTTAAATATGAAAAACACCATGCCCACATGAAAGACGACTTGATATCTGCATTTCAGGTTTTATATTTCATAAGCAATGGAGCATTCTTGTTTTGTGGCTTGACAAAGTGATATGAAACCGAGTGATGGTGTTTGACTTCTGAACTCATCCATATAAGTTTATGATGGGTTTGAGTATGGTGAAACACCCATATCGCTGTTTTAACCTACAGACAACGCAAACAAAGTCAAAAAGTCATCCTCATTAAGCTAATATTTTTATAGATGGGTAATGGGTCAAAATAAGTTCTTCATACGGGTAGAAATGGATTGGGTTGAACTCAATTACACCAATTACCAATATAAGAAAACCAATGGAAAGATGAGTATGTTTCATTATTAAGTATATGTTCAACAAAATAAAATAAAGAGAGAACATGCTCAAAGCTAAGAACACCAAATAATGAACCCAAACAGCAACCATTAAACTGCAGTTTGCAGACTGAATATTTTTAATCTTTCTATATCACAAAAAGCAACCATCAAGCTGTAGTTTGCAATATCCACTGTTGGGAAGCAAAATATAATGAACCCAAACCATAAATCCTGTGCAAAACCAAAATTAGATTCATACTTTTCAAAAAATGCTTTCATTTATGCAAATGATCAAACTCTACTATATGTAAGGAAGTTCAAAACCAAAAAGGAATTACCGCAAATCGTGTTTCTTGAATCTAACCCATCGAGAATGATATACTTTGTGTCATGTGGATGCCGATTCTCTCATTCGTGATAGATCATACACTCCATGCTCTAATCAGCTGTCATCATACGGATCAGCAAGATTTAAAACTCAAACACCCAAACTAATAACCATTTTAGTTAGATTCATACTTTTCAAAAAATGCGTTCATTTTCTTTAGAGCATGAGAACAATGCTAAGCAAGGATCATCACGAAATGACGACGCCTCATATTCAAGTTTTTTTAAATCAAAATACATGAATGCAGCTTCTCTTAATACATCGGCTTTGCGTTCGGGCCATTCAAAGTGTTTAAGAACCGCCCTTTCATTAACCTATCCTTATATTAACAAAAAGGTATCACATAAATATTCAATTTGATGCAGCTAACTGAAATAATATGGAACGAACGCAGTAAGTTTTACCAGATAAGATCATTTGGTGTGTCAAGTGTCTTAAGTATTTTAAAAGCAACAATAATTATAATAAAAATAATCAGTTCTAAAGCGCCAATCTAAACACCCCCTAAGTCTGATCTTAAGTATTTAACATGCTGATATTGCTGATATATGGACAAAAGCTAGATGACAAACGCACCTGATAACATAACTCGAGAGTCAAATACCAAAACCATTTTCAAACCCCAAAAGTATAGCTGCACATCAGATTGTTGCCTTAACGATCACCTAAAAAATAACAAAAGTGCATACTGAAACCGGTTGGGTCAGGGTTACCCATAAGACTACATGCTTAAAGCTTGTCTATTTAAAATTTTTGTAGTGCACCACATCTTTACCATTTCTTTAATTACGAAAGCAATTGATCATATGACCTCCGTGCACAAAAACGCCATTAGCTTTTTCCTTTGTAGATCGTTCATCAATTTTTCTTTGTAATTCGTGATTTGAGCTCCGTTGCACATACACCGAAACCAAACGACTAACATTAATATATTTGATCATGAAAATGTCATATATTGTGTATGCATCTTTGTTAATTACCTGTTTTACGCCACTCGTTATCCGGTATATCCATAGCTTGTCTTGCGAAAACCTGGTTATGATAAACAGATGACCCATTCTTTACCAGGATCATTGCCATCAAAATCAACACCATCGACTGAATTACCAATCCCATAAGCTTCCTGCAATTCATATCTCATCCCATTCACCCACCGGATCTGTTTGGTCACGCATACCTCATATTCACCATTTCCTTCTCAAACACCACCTGCGTTATTTATGAATTAGTATTAACCACATAAAATGGATATAAAAACAACCTGAGCAAAAGAGGCACAAACACTTGTTTATGAAATTTCCAGCCTCTTTTTCTCTTGAGCCTCATTCATTTGGCAAAGCGGCATTTTATACAAAAGTAATAAGACACACATTCAAAAATCGAGAATCCCTAATAAGTAATGAATTGATAAAGTTAAATTAAAGCAAAGGTGATTAAGCTTTATAAAACACATACCATGACCATAGTAAAATCTTGAGATCAAAACAACAACTCCTGGGATCGAATCAATAGCAGCAAAACCCAAAACCGATTTGTAATCGAATATTTTAAGTTGTGGTGGTCCGGTGATTTATGAATAGGATGATCTCATTATATAGGTGAATAAATATGATGATTAATGATACGACCTGTGATTTGGGTGTGACAGAATTATTACATAATGACCATTCAAAAATTAGAGCTCTAATCACCCAAATCATTTTAGAGTATCCTTTCCATAATAAGTTTTGTCAACTTTCAAGAATAAGGTTCGAGAAGGGGTTACAGCATTTCAAGAATTAAAGTTTGCATTTAAGTTTAAACATTGCCTAAAATAAAATACTTTGTGTCAATAAGGTTCGATTAGGGGAGGTTTGAGAAGAGTTCGATTAGGGTGAATGGTGAATTAAATTTTCAACATTTCTAAAATTACTTAGTTTTCAACTTTTCAAGAATGTATCAAATTCTCTTTATAAGTAGTTAAGATAAGATTAATGGTAAAAAGAGAGGATATATGATGAAATTAATCCTATTTTTTCATCATACAAAAAAACCCATTTTTCACCTTTTTTCTAAAATAAAACATATCTTGCAAACGGTAAATCGTTAAGCTACGAAAAATACACCATCGCGATAAAAAAACTTTTATCTTTCAGTAGTAGACACACACTTTGATATGTTTTCGACGATTTTTTATTATTGAATTTTTCGCCCTATAAAAATCACATGTGATTTTTTTTCTTTACATAATAAATTAATAATATTTATTATTATTATTATTATTATTATTATTATTACATTATTTGGGTTTTCAACTGGACATTGTGAGCCGACTAATCGCAGGACGACTATCCGTTTGGATAGCCCGGAGTCGGCGCAGGTGAACTTCCGTGGCCACTATGTAACAAGTTGCGCCGCTAGCCCTTTTTGATTGCAAAGCTAATTCTTTTGAAAGCCACATTTGTGGGTCTATGTGTCATAATATTACTGTTCATGACCCGTTGGACTATGTTGTGTAGCTCCACCGCCTCATATTTAAGAAAACTAAATATATCAAACGCGAAATTTTAAAAAAAATCACGTGTGATTTCATAAAATCACATGTGATTTTTAAAAAGTAATGAATATAATATTTCTATATTTCAGTACACGGTCACTTTCATATACTTTCGACGATTTTTTAGTGTTGAAATTTTCGCCCAGAAAAATCACACGTGATTTGTAAAATCACTTGTGGATTGTTGTTTTAACAATCATGTGTAATTTCATAAATCGCATGTGATTTCACAAATTCACATACGATTTTTAAAGTAATAAATCACGTGTGATTTCATAAATCCATAAATCGCATGTGATTTCACAAATTCACATTTGATTTTTAAGATAATAAATCACATTTGATTTTGCGAATCACATTTGATTTTACATGGAATTTTTCTATAATCTAATAACATAATTTGATTACTTGTAACTTAAAATAATCTAAATAACTTGGGTTAAAGCCATAAATAACCATCGTACTTTATAAAATTTTCACATCTAAATAATTTACTTTATAAAAACTCATTAATACCATCCTAACTTGTTGCAACTAGTAAATATTAAAAAAGGTGCCTATTTGAATTTTCATGTCATTATTTTCATCTACGTAATTTTCACTTTTTCCATCTAGGTTTATTATACCCGTTTTAGACTTGATTGGGTTGGATCTACAACGACTCTTTACCCCCTTTTTAATCCAACCCGACCAAACAATATACCCAAATCAGACCTGACCCAATATCTTATTTATATTTACGTTTTTCTCATCTTTTTATCTTCTTCTTTTGGATATATATAAACCAATATACTCATATGTAGCATTTGGTATCCATGAATCGAAGTTGAAATAAATAAATTATTACAATGGAATGAAAATATGTTGTTTGTTTTGTAATATAATGGTTTATTCATTTATTCATTTCATTACGTCTTTAACCACCAATGCATTACATAGCCACCCCGTAGTTTTTTTCATTGCAATATGACATGGATTCACATATTTTTGTATTTTATTTCTTTTCAACGTCCATTGCATCATACCAAACAGCATGCGTAAATGTTATATTCGCAACCAAATAGGTTAATGAAATAATAATGACTAATTCAATTATTATGTTCATTCCATTACATCGTCAATAATATTCCTTTAATGACTCGTTCAATTATCATGACCCATAGCCTTTTTCCTCATTCAACTACGTTTCCATATTTGTCCAAATACTCTTAAACATACACAGATCTAAATATGGAAAAAAAACACATACGAAAAAAATTATTTCATCGACATAATCATGTTAATTCCACATACACAAAATTTACATCCTCATCTACCCATGTCCCGCCGTGGACAACATTATCGCCAAAAAAGACCATCGTCAACATCACCGACGCCACCACCACATTGAAGCACGTTACTGGGATATATGCCGAAGGTCGATGCACCGACCATCATGTTACAGAAGCATATTGTAGCCCAAACAATACCCTAACTTCTTTTTTAATCCCCAAAATCAAAATGAAATCTTTTGTGTATTTGACATAGATCAAGATAAAATCAAAATGTAATCTTGTAGGTGTGTGTGTGTGTGTGTGTGTTTGTATGTGTGCGTGTGTGTGTGTATGCAAATGGGTTTGTAATTTTTTAGTCAAATAACAGAGGAGGTTGTTTTGGAATAGATTATCTACTTGTTTACTTTAATTGGTTTTTTGAAAAAATAGATGGTGGCGTTGTTGTTAAGCATGAAGATGAACGAAAATGAATATGTAGCGTTAACTGGTAATTAAGGTTACTTCTTTACTTTTTTTTGAACGGCTTAAATTTTATTAATAAGTAGCAAAAGCAACAAAAACAATTACAAAATATAAAACATTGGGTTTTGCAACCACAACGACCGGTTTCTTGAACATCACTAAAAAGCATTTGACACAATAACATCAAAAATACTACTCCTTTTCATCTTTACAGACCCAAAAAGAGTGTTATTACGATACTTCCATATCACCCACATAAACGTTAAGATAATATCTTCCAACACCTTTTTGCGTTTGAGACTACAATGCATCAAGACAATTCAATCCATGATTTCCGCAATCGATAATAAAACCGGTTGAACCATATCAAGCCAACGAAAGATTCTATCCTAAATTGAGATGCAATATCACATCTCAAGAACACATGATTCACGTCTTCTATATACGTATTACACATCGGGCATAAAAGAGAAGGCAAATCCATTTACTTTCTGATCTAGTTTTCCTGAGTAGGTAACTGATCTATTCTTATCCTCCATCCTAAAACATTCACCTTTATTGGCACAAGAGTGTTCCATATAGTTGGAAGGCCACCAAGTAACAAAAGGTTGTCTATATGAATCCGTGTACATGATACATAGAACATACCCTCCTGATCGAGCTCACACTTCCACACATCTTCATTCTCTGACCAATCTTTACCTTGAAGCACACAAAGAAGGTCAAGAAACTGTTGTCTGGTACGACCCTCAAAATGCATATTTCTCATCCAATTCCAATTCCAATTATCAACACGCCTTCGATCCTCGGTATGCATACTTCTTCACTTTTAATTAAGAAGGAAAAAAAATATATTTATTTTTTTATTTATCTAGTGGGGTTAATTTATAAAACTATGAATATAAAAGAGCTAAATAGAAAACATCCACGCAATCAGTACACATAAGCACAAAAGATATAAATACATAATGAAAAATTGAAATGACCTGTTAATTGAATATGGTGTACAGAAGTTGTACTTTGTTAAAAGTTGTATTTTATATTGTCAAGCTTATGAAACTTCAAGGGTTGTTTGGTATTATTTTATAACTAATAAATAACTTTTGCGTTTAAGTGTCTTGATGATAAATCTTCAAGGACTAGAGTTTCCAATGTTTGATTCCCTTAGTTGCTATAAAAGCTCCCTATCCGGCTAGGGTTTCATACTTTTCTAGTTCAATCTCTCCCTCTCTCTAAAAATTCTCTACTTTCTAGTGATTTATATAGTTTGGTTACGACTTGTAATCGTTTGGTTTTTAGTTTTTGTGTTGAATCATTGTATTTGAGATAGCATCCGTTTGGGGACTATCTGTTTTTTCTTTATATGTATTGGATAGCACTCGATTGAGGATTATTCTTCTGATTTTGTTAATAAAAATAAAGGGTGGTTGGTTGAGTTAAGATCTGGGTATTATTTTTTACATGGTATCAAAGCCATGTTAGAGCTTGATTTTAGGGTTAGAAATTTTTTTAGGGTTTTTCTTATTTTATTGTTGATTTGGGTCTCTTGATTCTAAATCTAGTGAAATTGTTTGGAAAATTATTTTTGGTTAGGTAATTTTACTTTTCTAGTAAATTAGGGTTTGTTCTTGAAAACCCTTGATGACATCAAATAACGTCACTTTATTATATCATTTATCCCATCTAATTTGCCCACTTTTATATAATTATTGCATTATTTGGTACTTAATCGCTTTAAAGTTGATAAATGCAGTAATTCAGGAGTGTTTTGTGAAGATAAGCTAAAAGGCGCATAAAGTGGAGCTAAAACGAAGACATTTGAAGATTTCTGAAAATTCACCAATACGCCGTATCCAACTAAAGAGATACGGCGTATCTGCGCCAAGACTTCACAAGAAAACGGGTTTGACTAATTCCTAATACGGCGTATCCATGCTATATATATACGCTGTATCCATAAAGATAACTATTCGAAGATACAGTAAATCAAGTAAATTGGGAATGATATCAAAGATTTATTACGAACGTAGCGCGCCCTCTAAGGAATCCAGCCCAATACGCCTTATCAACCTATCTGGATACGGCGTATCGAGTATTTTTTAGCAACTATAAATAGAAGACTCAAAAACGAGTTTTATGTGTGCAATATCATATTCTTTATACCATACTCATCAAAGACGAATTTTAGAAGAGAAGATCAACCATAAAGGTTAAGCGTTAATCACGACTCCATAGAAGACATCGTGTAATTTTTACTCTCTTAATCGTTCGATTTCAATTGTTTGATTATGCTTGTATTATTACAATGATTGTGGGCTAATACCCTCGGGTATTAGCCTTCTTAATGAAAGTTTAATGTTTGGTTTGTTTTAAAATCGATTTCTTAATTTATCGTTGATTGTTTAATTATGTTTATCACCTCATACTTGTTTATGCGTTTGAATATGCGACCTATCATTCAACTTGGTCTAGTCTTACGAACCAAGTAATCTAGATACCGGGATAGCTCTCCATATTGTGTCTTATATTACTGGACCAATAGGATCACAAATAACGTTCTGTCTTTATCTTTTGATTATGAGCTTAGTTGGACAGGTAGGTGACTCGTTTATGTTTCAGCAATCATGCTCTTAATTAACTGATAAAAATTGGAATAGTGGGCTACCAGTATATAAAACACCTTCAAACAATAAGTGGGTAAAGTCCCGTTGGGCTAGAGTTTTAACAGGATCACCACTGCTTTAATTCTCTAAGATAGATTATAATTAAACTAAAGGATGCTTTATGCGGATGCATTAATTGTGACAGGATTAATTGTGTCTAGGTCTTAGGATGATGTCCCGCCTAAGTCTTAAGAATGATATGCCGCTTTGAGATAAGTAAATCATTGCACTAAAACAAACAAACCAGCATTGAACCGGATTTAATATGGCTAATACAGTTTTCTATCATTTGGCTTGTACCGCTTTTCTATCTTCTAATCTTCATCTTTTGTGTTTATTGTGTATTGAATTGGTATTTGTTTCCACCAAACCTGTGCCAGTCTCTCAGGCTGAATCCCCCATTTCATTAGACAACGTATATAGCATAGGTTTAACTAGTAAATAGATTAATTAAAATACTGATAGAATATAGGATTAAATTTCCACTCTTAGTGTTCAACACCCTACTTACCACGAACTCCATCTTGACCGGGTACACTGCTCGTTAAAGTGTTGTTTTAGGTTTGTCGGCTAAATATAAATGTAAAACTTGATAATCAAATAATTAACCCTACACGACAGCACATCAGGTTTTTGGCGTCGTTGCCGGGGAGTGAAATAATTAAACCTTATTCTTATCAGTATTTCTAACCATTAATTAGTTTAGCTTAGTATAATCTAACTGTTTAAATTCTGTTTGTAATTGTTTGCTTGTGTGCATTGTATATATTTGCATATTGCGTGTTTGTGTGTTCTCTACATTATTATAGTCTTCTGTAATACTCTGAGTCGAATACTTAATACGGCGTATTCAACTTCTTAGATACGGCATATAAATTTTTTAAAACCAATACAGCGTATTCTACTCTATCATCAATATGGCGTATTCAGTTTACTGAATACGGCGTATTAAGATATTTGACAGTTTTCTTTCCTAGCGAATTTATTACAGGTTAAAATGGACGACCCCAACATTACTATAGAAGAGTATATAAGGCTTGAAGAAGAAAAAGCTCGTAGACGTGGGAAAGTGTTTAATTGGGAAACTGCCACGTACGGTAAGATGGAATATTGTGAAGACGAGGACGATTGCTTTACAAACTTCGAATCTGAATTCCCAGCTATAGTCCTTGATAATACAATAGTGCTTGATAATACGATTGCTTTACAAACTCTCATGGGAACCAACGGTAAGTCCTCTTAACGACAATAAAATTAACTTTAGAATATCATTTGATGAATCCGACGACGAAGATTACACGGTAATTTATGACGAAAATTCATTTTCCTATAAAATAATTTCTGTCAACGATTTAAAAACGGATTTAGAAAATGATAATGAAAAAGTAAATATGTCTTCGTTTTCGACACCCGGGCCTGAGGTTAGTTATTCTAATGATTTAGACTTCTTTAAAGATTTTGAGAACGAATTTTCAGCCATTGTTTACAATGATGCTCTAACGTCTAAATCAGATTTCTTAACTGAACCTACTAAAAGTCCTCAACATATCGATGAATTTAATTTAAAAAATAAAACATCATTGTTCGAATGTGATGAAAAGGAACAAAACGTTTTATACTTTAATGATTTATTTCCTTTTAATGTGATTTATCCTGATGATCTAAAATCGGATACGGACAATGATAATGATATAATCGATATTGAGAAACCTTTGGGGGATATATCTGTCATACCATTACCTAATGTAATAAATGTTGATACACAAGGGTCAAATAAGCTTTTGGAAACAAGTCATGATACATCTAATAAATTTTTCAAAACTGAAACTTTTATCAAGAATCTAAATGTTAATATCATGACTTGTAATCATCTTAGCAATGGGATGTCATTCATCAAGAATTTGTATGTGCCATTTGGCATCCCGTTTGACCCTTTATAAGGATGGGGTAAAATTGGAAAAAGGTCAAACTTAAAGACCGGCTAAAACAAAAGTGCTTCCCGGGAGACAACTCGGTCATTTTAAATGAAAAAGAGAAAAAGGTCGAACTTAAAGACCAGCTGAAACAAAAGTGCTTCCCGGGAGACAACTCGGATCATTTTAATTATTTGTCGCATTTAATTGTTTGAATTTTAATTTTCTGCACGAGTCCGTCTTCGCAGACATTATATAACGGCGTATCGAACCCCATTGATACGGCCGTAATGCAAGTTTGGACTTTATCAGTTTTAAAACTTATTATTTAAATTCCAGTAAATTTAATTGTTTTTCACAGGAAACAATACGCGTATCCTAGGGTTTTGAGATAACGGCGTATTGGATCCCTTACCGTTGTGTGTTTAATGTTTTTTCCTTGACCATTGAGCAAGATAGAATTTGTACTCGTCTTCTAATCTCTTATGCAGGACCTTGCTGAAACTATGATATGGTATATTCTAAAAAAGACATGTGTTGAACTTATCCGGGCATTCTGAAGCCCTAGTCAACACACTTTTTGCTCAAGAACTCATCTTGGAGAATCATCCTGAGCAAAACATCAGGGAGTTATTCGTTCTAATTATATTTCCTATATTATTTAATTATTTTATCTATACATAAAATACAACGAGACGGTTGTATCATTTAATGGGGATGGAGACTAAGAACGTACGTGTTCCTTCTTTTTTTTTACAAAATAACATGCAATATGCTTAAAAACGGTCAAAATTAAAAAAAAAAAATTAGCATGAATTTTGTAAAAATCACTAGTTACATTACCTAGCGCACTATAACCCTTGATGCCATATTGTGAGTATTAAGCTATTCCGTTTCCAAACTGTCTACTAAATTCTACAAATTTATGAGTGTGCCGTAATGTAAGTCTGTCTTTAGAACTTGGCCTGGTATATCACTCGAGACCACCATGATTAGTACTATGGATTTAGATGGAAGAACATGTTCAACTGATAAATTTCTAGGATTCAACCAAATAGCCTACATGTCGTAAAATTAACTATCCACACTGGTTAGTTAACTCCCGTGTAACCCTTGATTACTCTCATTTTTAGAGTAAAATCCCCTAGAACAACCTGTTGAGCCATTCCTTTCTTTTTCTACACCATATTATATGTTTCGTTACACCTTTGCACCTTAGCCTACCGTGTAGATTAAGCCTATTTCTCTATGTTGCTAGTTGCTTTCGTGTAAAGTCTTGTATTTCCTGTGTCAAAGTGAAATTTTTCTATCTCTGTAATGGTCGAGAAATTGCACAATGCAATGGGAAATTATGTAGCTCGTAAGTTTCGCTACTTTTCGCAATTATGAATTATGTCCGATGAAGAAGTACTACAAGGAAAAGATTATCCGGATAAATTATGAAAGTGAAGACGGTGGAATCAAACCGAGGTTTATTATGTATTATGAAAAAAATGGAAAAAGAAAAAAAGAAAAAAAGAGAAGGAAGAAAAATAGTCGTTTCAAAAAGAAGTTTATACCGAAGGAATCACTTAGAAGGATCGATTATTCGTTGATACGATACAAAAATCAATGATGTTAAGTTTTGTAAAAAGTGGCTGATATCAACACTTGTGCAAAAGTATATAAAGAGCGGGATGTAAGGGAAGTTGGCCATTATGGGAACGTCAACTTTGGTTGTCCTTATCATTTCTGTGATCGAGGCGTCTGTCTATATATTCGAGTCTTTGTCATGGAACGGTCGGGGACAAGTTACTAGCAACCACACCTTATTTGTTGGCTTAATCTATTTGTTTTGTGAATTTTATTTAACAACCATTTTACTTCCCTTTCCTAGCAACTAACCTTAGTGTCTACTCGAACGAGGACTTGTTCGAGCATGCATGTCTATTCCGTCGTTACAGCCATGTATGCATGTCTCAGCTGCCTTGTTGGATGACGACTTTTGGTGAAAGTTAGAAGGTCCCTACCCTATATCATTCTTCATCCTAACCGCTGGTTAAACATGAACAGGGATTGTTCAGGATTGTAAAAAAATGACTATTACGTCGTACAAAAACTGTGTATATACATACAAGTAGGCTGCCTAGTTTAAGGTGGTACTATGGTGAAAAGACTTTGAAATGATCAACGGGTTTTTATTTTCCGTAAGCCTTCTTAACCTAATTTAGCTTTTGACTTGTTCTTCCTTAGCTTTAGCGGTGGAGATGTGTATCCTTGCCAAGCTTATGATACGAAACTAATCACGACCGAGCAATCGAGCGTACTACTTAAATGTTGCACCCTAGATTAATTGAGTGATCTGAGTGTTTTTGTTTCCATATTTCGTGAGGAGTTTGGTTATGCACAGGTGATTAGGACAAAACGATGCTTAAACGGAAAAT
The DNA here is from genome assembly GCA_026074375.1 of Tanacetum coccineum. NCBI lineage: Eukaryota > Viridiplantae > Streptophyta > Magnoliopsida > Asterales > Asteraceae > Tanacetum > Tanacetum coccineum. The sequence continues at coordinate 63,751 of BQNB010007827.1, read as the reverse complement.
CCTTAACTTCGGTTCGGGACACATTTCCATAAACTAAACTTTTTTCTAAAGTCTACTTGAGGACAAGTAGGATTCAAGTGGGGGGATATTTGATGACATCAAATAACGTCACTTTATTATATCATTTATCCCATCTAATTTGCCCACTTTTATATAATTATTGCATTATTTGGTACTTAATCGCTTTAAAGTTGATAAATGCAGTAATTCAAGAGTGTTTTGTGAAGATAAGCTAAAAGGCGCATAAATTGGAGCTAAAACGAAGACATTTGAAGATTTCTGAAAATTCACCAATACGCCGTATCCAACTAAAGAGATACGGCGTATCTGTGCCAAAACTTCACAAGAAAACGCGTTTGACTAATTCCCAATACAGTGTATCCATGCTATATATATACGTCGTATCCATGAAGATAACTATTCGAAGATACAGTAAATCAAGTAAATTAGGAATGATATCAAAGATTTATTACGAACGTAGCGCGCACTCCAAGGAATCCAGCCCAATACGCCGTATCGACCTATCTGGATACGGCGTATCGAGTATTTTTCAGCAACTATAAATAGAAGACTCAAAAACGAGTTTTCAGTGTGCAATATCATATTCTTTATACCATACTCATCAGAGACGAATTTTAGAAGAGAAGATCAGCCATAAAGGTCAAGCATTGATCACGACTCCATAGAAGACATCGTGTAATTTTTACTCTCTTAATCGTTCGATTTCAATTGTTTGATTACGCTTGTATAATTACAATGGTTGTGGGCTAATACCCTCGGGTATTAGCCATCTTAATGAAAGTTCAATGTTTGGTTTGTTTTAAAATCGATTTCTTAATTTATCGTTGATTGTTTAATTATGTTTATCACCTCATACTTGTTTATGTGTTTGAATATGCGACCTATCATTCAACTGGGTCTAGTGTTACGGACCAAGTAATCTAGATACCGAACTTATTTACGGTACTCTTTCAATTATTTATGGTAATAAAAAAAGTGATTTCTAATAAAGAATTGTTTTCTTAGTAAAATTATTATCTTAACAAACGAACATGAAAAAGAAATATCGTTCGTTTAAGCGTTCACGTACGCTTATTTTTTCAAGTAAGCTAAAATGGATGAACACGAATAAACCTTTGTTCGTATTTATACTCTTTGAGTAAACAATTAGTATTCCATTGTTAGCTTTTTTTTATATTAATAGTTTTATTAGTTGTATTGAATAATAAGTTTTAATAAGAAGACAACTTTGCATATATTTTCCTTATGCAACACTTTATTTTATGGTTCACACTTCACATTATTAAAAAATAAATTTAGCTGTAGGAAGAAGAATGTTATATGGAATTGTAAAGGTGATTAAGAATTGTGCAAAGCTAGATTTCAAGTTAATTTAGAGTGTTTATGTAGGATTTGTTGATTTATAACAGGCAACTATTTTATTGATGATCCAAAAGTACAACTTTGTATTAATTTAAGGACGTAATTGTAATTTCATGTGTTATAAATTGATCAGAATGTTTGAAAAAGTTGAACCGGTAAGGTAAGTTAGAAAGTGTATGTTATCATAGAAATTATTTCGGCCCCCCGCTAATACGAATTCATGGCTCCGCCCCTAGACGTATCGAGTCTTTTTCAAACACTATAAATAGAAGACTCAAAAACGAGTTTTCAGTGTGCAATATCACATTCTTTATACAATACTCACTAAACGGAAAATTTTAGAAGAGAAGATCAAACAAGGTCAAGCATTTGGATCACGATCATAGTGCCTCGTGTATTTTTTACTCTCTTAATCGTTCGATTTTAGTTGTTTGATTACGCTTGTATAATTACAATGGTTGTGGGCTAATACCCTTAATGAAAGTTCAATGTTTGGTTTGTTTTAAAATCATTTCTTAATTTATCATTGATTGTTTAATTATGTTTATCAACCTCATAACTTTATTTATGTGTTTGAATATGCGACTCTCATTCAACTGGGTCTAGTGTACAGACCAAGTATCTAGATATCGGTATAGTACTCCATTATCGTAGCTTCATTATTACTGGGCCAATAGGATCAAAATACGTTTGTCTTTGTCTTTGAATTATGAGCTTAGTTGGACCGGTAGGTGACCCGTTTATGTTTTAGCAATCATGCTGTTAATTTACTAATAAAGATTGGAATAGTTGACTACCAGTATATAAAACACCGTCAAACAATAAGTGGGTAAAGTCCCGTTGGGCTAGGGTTTTAATAGGATCACCACTACTTTAATTCTCTAAGATAGATTATAATTAAACTAAATGATGCTTTATGCGGATGCATTAATTGTGACAGGATTAATCGTGTCTAGGTCTTAGGATGATGTCCCGCCTAAGTCTTAAGAATGATATGCCGCTTCGAGATAAGTAAACCATTGCACTAAAACAAACAAACCATCATTGAACCGGATTTAATATGGCTAATACAGTTTTCTATCATTTGGCTTGTACCGCTTTTCTATCTTTTAATTTTCTTCTTTTGTCTTTATTCTTTATTGAATTGGTATTTGTTTCCACCAAACCTGTGCCAGTCTCTCAGGCTGAAAACCCCCATATCATTAGAAAGTATAGCATAGGTTTAACGGTTAAAAGTGGACTAATTAATATGATGAATATAGGATTAATGTTCCACTCTTAGTGTTCGACACCCTACTTACCGCGAACTCCATCTTGACCGGGTACACTACTCGTTAAAGTGTTGTTTTAGGTTTGTCTAAATATAAATTTAAAACATGATAATTAAATAATTGACCCTACACGACAGAACATCAGGTTTTTGGCGCCGCTGCCAGGGAGTGAATTAATTAAACCTTATTATTTCAGTATTTCTAACATTATTTAATTTAGTTTAGTGTATTCTGATTATTTAAATTATGTTTGCATTTATTCGCATTGTGTGCTTGTTTGTGTGTTTAATTTCCTTGCATGTATATTTTGCATATTGTGTGTTTGTGTGCATTGTTATAGCCTGTTGTAACATTCTGGAGTCAATACTCAATAGGCGTTTAATCTTCTTGGATAACCGTATTCATCTTTTGGATCGGCGTGTACCTCATTTTTCTAAGCTAATACAGCGTATTCGACTCTCTCATCAATACGGCGTATTTAGCTAACTAAATACGGCGTATTTGGCTATTTAACCGTTTTCTTTCCTAGCAAATTTATTGCAGGTTAATATGGACGACCCCAATATCAATATGGAAGAATACATCAGACTTAAAGAGGAAAAGGCTCTAAGTCGTGTTGAGACATTTAATTGGCAAACAACCATATACAGTAAGTGGGAATATTGTGACGATGAAGACGATAGTTTCAAAACTTCGAAACTGAATTCCCAGCTATAGTCTTCGATGATATAACATCTAATACAACACTCTCTTGAGAGTAAACGGTAAGTCCTCTTAACGAAAATCAAATTGACTTTAGAATATCATTTGACGAATCCAACGATGAAGATTACACGGTAATTTATGACGGAAATTCATTTTCTTATAAAATAATTTCTGTCAACAATTTGAAAAAGGATTCGGAAAATGATAATGATAAAGTCAATATGCCTTTGTTTCCGACACCCGAGCCTGAGATCAGTTATTCTAATGATTTAGACTTCTTTAAAGATTTTGAGAATGAATTTCCAGCCATTGTTTACAATGATGCTCTAACGTCTAAATCGGATTTGTTAACTGAACCCACTTTAAGCCCTCAACATATCGAACGCGTACCGACCCAAAATAATTGAATTTGTATTTAATTATCATAAGTTATTACATGAAAATAATTAATAAATTAATTAATCATGTTACTCAAAAACGTTTATTTAAAAACGCAATTAATTGATTTAAGTTCTTTTTACGGACAAATATTGTCAGAGACACGCAAATAAATAATAAACATTTCATTTGAATTTTATAAAAGATTTATAAAATTTTAGTCACATGGATACTCATTTTGTTGGAAAAATTATTTAGAAAACAATGGCGCAAATTTCGTATTTTAATTCATCAGTTAACTAGCCTAATCGAGCCCCGAACCATTAATTTACAAAAGTTACATCTTTGGTCCCTGAGACAATATTTACAACTTAAACCCTAAACTATTATTCCTTTACCACTTCATTTTTCCTAACTTTTCTTGCTATATATAACTAAGAGTCATTAGGGTTCATTCATTTTTATAAAAGAAACCTAGCCACATTTATACACCCTCCTTTCTCTCCCAACATATTTCCGGCGCCTCCCATATCTTCCGATGATATTTCCGGCCACTCCATCCGAGCCACGCCACCCTCCACCATCACCCACATCACCACCGAATCATCATCAACACCATACATCATCACCTTCGCCACTTGCCACACCCCTATCGACACCACAGCCGCTACACACCATCACCATCCCTGTGCCATTACAAGGGTGTGTGTGGTTATAAGCCAAGGGGTGCGGTTGATTTATTTAAAAACAAAGATGTGTTCGTTTTTTTTATGCGAGTGAGCGGCAGTAACAACCACAAAGGATGTTATTTTGGTGGTTTATCTGCTTAGGGTGGATTTGTTCTTTTCTTTTATCTTTTTGTTTGTTGTTCGGAGTAAGCACGATAGGGTGCGTTTGGATATGGGTTTCGAGCGGGTAGGGTGCGTGTAGTTTCTGTTAGTCGCAACTAGGGTGCGTTTGGGGTTGGGTCTCAACCGACCAGGGTGCGTTTGGACATAGGTTTAGCAACAATGGGGGTGTTTGGTTGGTAGAAAATCAGTCCTAGGGTGCGTTTGGCTGCAACAACAGCTAGGGACGTTTGGTTGTCCGTTTTAACAGCCGAACGGGTGTTGGCTTAGGTTGTTTTACACCATAGGGTACGTTTGGTTTTCAGCAGAAAAGGGTGCGTCCAGTTTTGTTCATAGTCACCAAATGGGTGCGTTGGGTCTTATAACCCAACTGGTGCGTTTGGTTTGCATTACAAACAACCAGGGTACGATTGGTGTGGTGTTCGCACCACTCGAGGGTGCGTTTGGTGTGGGCTCAGCCGACGCAGGGTGCGTGGGGTTTCCATCTAGAGTGCGTTGGGTTTGATATACCCACCAGGGTGTGTTCGGCTCTCGATAAAAGCACAAGGGTGCGTGGGTTTTTCTGTCAACCTAATAGGGTGCGTTTGTTGCGTTTCCATCAATATGGTGCGTTTGGTTTAGTTCATAACGACCCAGGGCGTGCGTTTGTTGTAACAGACTGAGTTTGTTGGTTGCGGGTTAGCAGCATGACGCCTGTTTGGCTGCGACAGAAATCCATACAGGGGCGTTTGGGTTGTTTTTCAGAAAGTAGGGCGCGTTTGGTTGAGTGAATAACACACGAAGGGCGTGTTTGGGTTGCTGAATAACACACAAGGGTGTGTTTGGTTTAAGTAGATAATCACCAAGGGTGTGTTTGGTTGGTTTAACCGCACAAAGGGTGCGTTTGGTCTATATAAGTGGACGCTAAAAATTAAGGGATTTCATATATAAAATTTATATATTAAACCGGATCTAAATGTGGTAATGGTTAAATAAATATTTTATTTATTATCTTCACTTTCACGATTATAATAACCTTAAGGGGTGTGTTTGGGTTTGCAACACATATAGATTTGAAAAGGATTAGTTATATAAATTGTAAGATTGTTAGTTTGTAATATTTCAATAACCGGATAAACAAACGGAAACTATACTTTTCAAATGGGATAACTATTTTTAACAAACAATCGAGGAAACAATATATTAAATTATAAAATAATCTTATATTTTATAATTAGCAACTAGAAAATAGCATCATAACTATTGTAAGAGTTTTAAAAACGTCGTTTAACATAATTTGCAGATTTAAAACGTGTGTTCATCTTTATAAAGAAACTTTCCATTAAATCATTTGGGGATATCCGGGAATGTGTCGAATTATTTAGTTTCTTCAATTTTTATTTTTTTTCTTATATAATACTTGGAAAGTATTATATAATTAAACCATTTTAGTTTGTTTGTCATCTTTTAGGGAACACACATTTGGTGTACCATATACGCTTCGAGTTATCCTTTTGGGTGGGTACCTTAATATATAATTCACGGTATGAATTATATACTCGGTTATTTTTCATTATGTAATATATACGGAATATATTACACACCTTACGTTTACCTTTTTGATTTATTTATTTAACCAACCACCAAACTATTACAACTTTAAATCTAAATCTTTTATCAACGTGTCGCGTTGACATAACAATTCATCGGAAAACCCAAACGCATCATCCTAGGCTAGTGGGACTTAGCCGTTAAGATAAGCTGCAACTTCTTGGTCGAGCCGTTTCAGTTTTCGTTTCGTTTGGCGCATAATATGCGCATTCCCGCCAATCGTTCTTCATCATCGATGTGAGTTTATAGCCCCTCTTTCACTTGTTTTACATTTACTTTACAAATCTCGGGGGAGAATACATGCTCAATACAACTTGTTTACATATTCGTTTACAATATCTTTTACATACTATTCTACACACTTGGTTTACATACTTGATTTTGCAATGCATTACAAACTTGGTTTCATACTTTGTCACATACACTCATTTGCATACATGTTTACGAAATTGTCTACATACTCATTTCGAACTCAACTACTTGATTTATATCACACTCTTTTCTACTTATGAATTTAAGTACTCAAAGCTATTTACGAATACAATGGTTACTTTTACTTTGGACACAAGTACTTTATGTGAGAATTTCCCTTTTTACGTGGTTTGCCTAAGTTACTCTATTGCCATGAAGTCCCCCTATCATGAACCGTTAATTTCTTGACCGGAGGACCGGTTGAGGGAGCGCGA